>DWJN01002681.1:0-14853 GCA_018248895.1 Carystus phorcus
ATAGTTTTCTTCATCCGCACCAGGCGAAGTTACCGCGGTAGGCCGATATCGGCCTGTTACGCAGTGAATGTGTTAAGTAAAATATTCGTTGTTTATATTTAACGCAATTCCAATATATGGGAGTGAATATCATTGCTATCTAACAGTTCCAATGCTGGGCTTAGGTTTGTGTTTAGTAATGAGATACGTCTAAAGCCAATGAAGCTACCAAATGCTGTTTTGCAAAACAGACAATGAGCTCTTTGCTCCCAATACTGAGTTTCAATAAATATATTCCTAACTAGTTGTATCCACAACTACGTCCGCATATATTTCGATAAAGGTATCCTATGAGTGCACAAACTTCATTATTTGTAACCTATTTAAAAATAAAGACGTTAAATTTTGAAACCCATCACAATATAATGCTGATTCATTCAAATCGCATAAGCCGTTTCTAAACATTCAAATAAACACACAAAATGAAAGGACATTGTTTTGGGTTTTATTGCATATATAAAGGTCCCCATTTTTTCTATATATTTACCATGTATAGTCAGCGGTCAATGCTAGTTTTATTATATGTATAGATATCCAAATTGAGTCAGCAATTAATCAGTTTGATTCAAAATGTTCGATTAATTATATGAAAACACAACTCCAAATAGATTATGAGCGGTTTTCGTGTAATAAATATCTAAATATATCCATAATGGATGTCTGGCGTCGTTCCCACGTATGTTTAGAATCGGTTAATTGCTTTCGCAAAGAGGAAAAGAAAGCGACGAGGGTGGGTGACTTTGCTTTGTAAGAATCAATTGGTTGAGTGTTTTTACTGTAGGGAAAATGACGCAGTGCAAAGAATGTTTTTCCATCTCAGACGTTACAGAAGATATTTGGAGAATAAAGCCACATAATAAACATTTGAATAGCATTTTACTAATGCCTTTTAGCGACTACACATCTACAAATCTGATGGAATTGTAATCAAATCTTCGCTTTTAATAAAAACCTCTACTAGCATATATGTTACTAAAAATTTCTTTTCTCCTTTTCTTTTGTGTACAATGTATCGGTAATATATTGTGTTGCTGATGCTTACAACTTCAAGCTCCCCTTCAATCTAAATATACCTATATAAGTCAAAGGTGACTGACTGACATAGTGATCTATCAACGCACAGCCCAAACCACTGAACGGATCGGGCTGAAATTTGACATGCAGGTAGATGTCATGACGTAGGCGTCCGCTAAGAAAGGGTTTTGATCAATTCTACCCCCAAGGGGATAAAATAGGGGATGAAAGTTTCTTAACGCGAGCGAAGCCGCTAGCAAAAGCTAGTCGTAAATAAATTAACTTAATAAATAATGTACACACACAGCCCCACTAAGATACCCCGTGTCGTAGATGTCATGGACAACACAGAAAGACACACGCACCCAGACTGTGAAAATAAATTTAAATTCATCATTCAAATTTCTTCCTTACTGGGAATCGAACCCAGGTCCCTACGAACGGGGGTCCGGCGTGAAGACCATTAATTACTTCACACTCCTTTGTTTTTTGGAGTCGGTTAAAAATATCACAATTAAAAGGCGCCTTCTCATTAAGGGTAACTTGTTTAATTAGCCTTTCAACACATAACAGCTTAACCCTTACCTAAACGTCCCCATGAGAACACTCCTGCTAAACGAAGTGTGAGCATATTTATATGCGACAATTTGAATTAGGACAGGTTAAATATACTAACTATATATAACTACTTAAGATGAATAACGCGATAGTAAGTGATCACCGTCTTTTGTAAAGAATCAAAGCCATAGGAGTTGGAAAATCATTTGGTCTTAAGTACACATTTAAACCATAAGGCAAGGCTACTCAACTCTCTGGTTGGTCTGGACCCGAAGATAGACATCTTTAACACTCTGTTAACGGATTTTCTCAATTCTATGTTAGACTTTTAAGTTTACAATGTTTAGGTTATGAAGATATTAACATTGCTAGTTTTAATTTTATCAGTAACTTATAGGGCGTCTTGACTTTAGCTTGTCTAGACTTAGCATTACAAGTATCTGTATAAATAAATATTTGACTACAAATAATGTCCAAATACAAGCGACTTTCTTTCTACCAACAAATAAAAACTGCCTAACTTCCCAGTCACTAAATTAATCTGAAAAAACTCGGCAACTGAATAATTCCATTACAACTGTTCTCGGCGTGTCAAAAGGGTTTACAACAAACTAAAGGGCGATCCTTCCACGAGTTACCAAAAAGCCACAATTTACAAGTTAATCCGGAAAGGTGGATCCGGCCCAGAAGGCTCGGCTAGAAGACACTGCGTCTGCCCGTTTCCCGGAAAAATTAGAAAACTTCCCGGTCATTATTCAAAAAGTATGGCTTCGGAATAGGTTTGTGTTCTACAAGCCACGAGCAATGGATGAGAAAATATGTATTGAGTCGAGTGTAACATCTCACGTGTAACACAGTTACACATGAGGGTATACGTTTGGAAGACTCTGGAATTTTATGGATTATTAGAGTTGAGCGGAACAACTCATGTATACATATACTGTTACACATTGGGATATACATATGTCTCAAGACACTCGACTTTGGGATACTAAACAGTGTGACAGAAGTTGCCCTTCGGCTCTATTGTATGGGTAAGCGTAAATTAATCAACATGATTATTGAGTTATTAATTATCTGTACTAATATTATAAAGCTTAAGAGTTTGTTTGATTGTTTACACGCACTTATTTCGGGAACTACTAGTTCGAATTGAAAAATTCTTTCTGTGTTGGATAGTCCATTCACCGAGGAAGGCTATAAGTTTTAACATAACGCTATAACGAATAGGATATCAATTGTGATAGGAAACGTTACAAAAACGGGACAATTGTTCTGATGTGATACAAAGCTCGTCAGGTCTATTAGTTAATGATATAATCATTGCTTGAAGCCCATTTCGCTAGCAGCGTCTTGATCAGCTAAATCATTCGTCGTATTTTGGATAAAACCGATACGCTTAAACTTATCTTATCCATCACTTAACTCAGAGCTCATTGATTGACAGTCCAACATGATAACCATTGCGCTATACGAATCGCCAGATATTTACTTCTTTACTTGATACAAATTCAAATTTCAACATATTTATCATTAGTCAGATATGAGACCAGTACCTTACGCCCTTTCGCCGTAAATATAAAACTCCCTTCGAGATAGAACCGACTTATGAATAAGCAAACTGTTTGGCAAAATTTAAATTTTGTGTTATGAAGTGAATGTTGAACAAATTTTGAAATACAATTTTGTTAAATATTGCCAATAAAGTTTGTAAGTAAGATGAAGTTTTATATAAATAAAAAGATATATTTTAGTATAATACCATTAAGCTTTACTATGTATTTCGAATACCTAATGTCGTTTCTGGATATACATATAAAACATGACAAACAGATCCAAAATTAAAGCAAATTCCACTCGTGCACAATTAGGAATAGAGTCCAAACAATCATTAACTGCAAAAACAGTTTCAACATCACAAAATTCAGACGGAAGAATAAAGAATAAGAATAAAACATAGAGTAAGTAGTAAGAGTAACTCATAAAAGGCAAAATCTTAAACATGCTATAAAAGTTTATACGAACAATTTGCGATATTAAAATAACATTCTCTCATTCCAAGCATAGAGTGACCGTAAAAATAACTGGGTTTCTAGATTAACTTTCAGATACGTAAATTTAAATAACGCACTAAAAATAAATTTCTTAACATGTTGACAAAATTGTGCGATACAAAAAGCCCAAATTTTATCTTTTGGGGTACTCAAGAATCAACGACCGATTTTACTGAAGATAACTCTCTTTACTACATACGATCACAGCTTACGGCTGAGATTTAATGTCACATGTATCAGAATAAGGGGACACTGAAGCAACAAAATTGTCTCGGAAACGGTACCAGCCCTAATGTCATGTAGCGATAAAATTGTCATCAAAAATACAATATAATCATTAGCTTAAAAACCATGAAAGTTTACGTATACTCTTAGACTCGGTAAATATTATCTCGCACCATCATAAATATCTATGGGAATCCAATAAAGGTACACAAGATTTTTTTGTTAAAATGGACCCAACCGTTTAGGAAGAGTTGAGTAACATCCACTGAATAATTATAAACGGATAACCATTTATTGACACTAACATTTTGATGGAAAACGAATAACGCACGTCATAGACGCATCGCCGATATCATAACTCCATCAGTTTAAATATTTGTTTAATTTAGGTATAAGTTCTTAACTTTTGTTGTTTCATGGTGATATAATAACTGTCAAGAATGATCATGTCAATGATAATATTATTTTGTGAAGATTGCAATTAAAAATTGTAATACAAGTTTATTTTTGAGAATATTAACTGTCACCCTCCGCCCCACGCAATATGGATTTACGTAATGACGGTATGGATTTGCCGTTACATAAACATTGTAATGTTGTGTACGAATGAATAGTTTATCTTGACGTTTGGAAGAGATCGTCCCATGTATCATTGGATATTGAGATTGAGCTTAACGCAGTACAGTTTTCTAGACGTCAGCGCAACGTCTGCCAACACTTAAATCATTTCTTGGCACAGTCGTCTCGATTTGCGATAGCCGCTAAAACTACGATGCCCATGGTACTAAATATCGCACCAGAATTGATATTAATCTATGAAATTTCTGGCTGTATTTATTTAGTAGTACTTTAATATTTCACCATTAAAAAGGAAAATGAAGTTTGATACAAATAACAAGTGTGTAAAGGCATCTCTTAGGTTAATTCTTTGCATATATTTAATTTCATGATTTGGGACATTTCAACCAACCTCTGTTCCTCGACCACGGAGCTTTAAACTATTTCAACTGGCACCTACAGTATCCAGCTTATTAATTCTACTTTAAAGTCGTACCTACCGCCTCTGTCATATAAACCATTAAAATGCTATTCATCTTCGATAACCTGAGTCAACTAAGGAGCGTACATCATCTTAAACTTCTTACCGACGCATCTTTTTACATAACATCGGCCGATATAACAGCCGGAATACGAATGAGCGGGTATCATAATAAATTCCAACATAAAAACATTTTACTGCCTCCGTTCTGTATTACGATGGTCCAGAGAACAGATATTCGAAAAGACCGGATTGTGTTGACTTGCAGCTATAACTTTGGACGTGAGGCGCCATCTTTTGATTACTTGCAAAATAAACGAGAATATGAAATTCTATTGAAGCCTGAATATAATGGAACTTGTAAAGAATGCAAGCATTGTTGTATTAGCAGTAAACGGATAGGTAAAAAGGTTATGGTAACAAATTACCAATTATTTAATTCAAATTCAAAATCATTTATTCATGTAGGTACTATCCCAAAACACTTATGCACGTCATTTATTTATACTACCACAGTTTCGGATAAGTGCTTTAACATCGAGGAGAAGAAACGGCGAAATAAATTAATACTACATTCTGTAACGATTAAAGTAATTGAATGTAAACTTGAGTAATAGTTCAGTATTATTACTAAGCCATTAGAATGGTTACTGGAATTATTCTGTTCGTGAAGTCTAGCTAGCTATTACATTCTTGCTTTAATTGGTCAAACAATTCATCGTATTCTGGCTGCGATTCTCAAGAACTATAATCTTTATTCATTCTTCGTCGACACCATTTGGTGTTGCTGTTGTGCATGGGCAGTGGTCACCACTTACAATCAGGTGCCTCATCTCTCGTTCGTTGGCTAGTTACATAGAATATCTAAAGTTTTAAACTATTTCTCTTTCTTATGTTGTACTGTTTATGATTTGTCTTCTGAAATATAAAGAGAATTTCCTGTCTAGGTTTACGGATAATATTTCGGACGCTCAGATGTTCATTTGCCGAACTGATTACTTTTTTACTTAATTAAGCAATTAAACGAACATTGAGGTGCGATCCATTAACCGATATAGCTCGTTTGTGTCATTGATTTAATCGCACGGATTAGTGAAACGACTACGTCATTAATTGAATTGCTAATAATATTGCGGTGCCGTGGCAATACAAGTATGTAATACGCTCTTATAATTATTAATTTTATGAATATGTCGGAAATGGCTGTATAGTGGCAACACCGGAACGCCAGCGTCATCTAGTGGCGCTCGATGAAGTTGAGTCTAATGGCCGACCGGGAGCGCAAGCACAGTCTTACCTTGGCAGTCGGCAGAGACGGACGTCTCTAAAATCATCTCGCGTTCCTAAAGTGCTACGATTACTTGCCTAATTAATTTAGCCTAGTAACGGTTAATTATATTCAGTGATTGTAATAAGTTTGATTTGACAATATACTGTGTTACTATCAAGACTGCATTTTATTCTCGTGCTAACATTCCCACGGAAGCCAACAGTAGGTTATCCTGATACGATAAACGAGAAATAACGCACCCGTCGCCGACAAATATATAGTTGACCTAGCGGAGGTTGTTCTGCAGCGTACATAACCGATAAAAAAAACACCAAATATTAAGTGAAGCCCATCACAGTATAATTATGTAATTACAATCAAATCGAATAAGCCGTTTCTGAGATTAGCGTGTACAAACATATAGACAAAATGAAAAATCATTACGTTGAGTTCTCTTGCGTGTACAAAGGCCCTCCATTATTTTTAAATATATTTGCCATGTGCAGACAACGATCAATTACTCAATTTTGGAAATTAATTATCTTACACCGCCATCTGTTAAAACCTTATGGAACTAAAGTAATTTGCAATTACTTAATTTTGACATTTAATTATCTTACACTGCCATCTGTTAAAACCTTATGGAATTAAAATATTAATTATCTTACACCGCTATCTGTCAGAATCTTATATTAAACAAATAATATGCAATAAAATAATTTTGCGACTATAAATTGAGATGTATCTTTTAAGTTAGATCAAACTCAATACGGTGTACTAAATTTGATTAAAATCGGTTAAGTAACTTAAGAATCCATAGCGGACAAACACCGTGACACGTACTTTATATGTATTAAGATGTGAAGTAACGCTTTGACACATGTATTATGGACGAATTTCGACCGCTGACAGGTCTTTAATTTGTTTAATTATATTTGGTACATGAAGCGATAGGACGGCTGAAATAAATTCTATAGCGAATTTCTCTGCTGGTTTCATTGTTTAATTGTAAGTTACATAGGAAAAAAGTATACATTACTTATTTTGTCTCTTCCATTGTCTAGACAAAGTGTCCTGTATAATTAAATTGCAGTTTACAAGAGAAAATCCAGATTTAACGCCTGTAACTTCCAACCAGATCCCTAATTTATTAGATTTTTTGTAACCTACGTTGAACTCGGGATTTATCCGGGATTATTCTACAATCTATTAAATTGTAGGGAAATTTTGAAACAACTTGTTCTTCCAATTAGAATTTGCCAATATAAAAACATTTTAACCTGTGTTTTATTATAGTTTTACCTTTTTCTTGAGCAACATAAGTTGTGATGATAGAGAATGGCATTATTTCGGAATATACTCCAGCACTCAGAACTAACGTTACCTAACTATCGATGGGTAATGTATTGATAGTTGACTTAAAAACTAGTCATTCGATAATCCTACCAATAGTATCTATAGTTTTATGTTGGACTGTAATAGTAGTCAATACTAACTATTGATAGTATAGTGACGTCATAACCAGAGGATATTGATAGACAATCAATTTTTTTACATTATATAAGTTAATGCTTGACTATTATCGTGCATAATGGTAAGCAGAGATGCAGAGATCCTATAAATAAGCAACGCTGCCTGGAAATGCGCATCATCTTTGTTCTTGTGTATTATTTTATTCATTCGATTAACGGACGACTAGTTTCAACCCATTAATGGCCCACTACTGAGCACGGGTCTGTCCTTATCACTGAGGAGGTCTAGAGCATTCTCCACGCTGCTCCAGTGCGGATTGGCGGAGGGGTTAGTGGCCAACCCAAATGTCGGATGTTTTAAACCGCTCGAAGGCCTCCGACATGGCTTAACGACTGCTATGTTCATAGTAACCGGGATCGACGGCTTAACGTGCCCAATGAAGCACTAAAACGCTCAAGAAATTTTGCCACTATCGGTCACCCATCCAGGTACCGACCGCGCCCGCAGTTGCTTAACTCTGACGATCGCATAGGATCGACGCGAGCAGCCGAACGGACGACTAACTATGAACACCCACTTGTGTATTCATGTAACTAAACTATAAGACGTACGTAAACAATTCTTATTTCGCGTTTTCATAAGATTCACTCAAGGTCATTGAAGCATAGTTTCAAACACTTATAAGTGAAGACGTCGACTTTCGTTGCTCCTTAGAAATCCCTCTGCAATCCCTTCACAGATCCCCTCGGTAATACTTAGGTAATTTAATCAAAACGAACTTATTCTCCATTTCAAACATTTAGCCTTCCAAGGACAAATTCAACGTTTTGACTAAAAATCATATTTGGCATACGTACAAGGTACTTTATTAAATATTTTATTGTAATACTGTTATTACTGCGGCGACAGTGAGACGCGTTGGAATTGAGAAATTCTATCTGGCTAGATAACATTCCTTCGTTACAGATCGTTTGGAATCTTTTTCTCAGACAGATGGTTTTTTTTTTATACCGTAAGCCGGCAAATGAGCAGACGGGTCACCTGATTGTAAGTGATCACCTTCGTCCATGGACATTAGCAACACCAGGGGTGTCACCAATGCGTTGCCGGCCAAGAAGGGAGAAGGAGGGGAAAACAGAACTGGCACTCCAGGTGGCAGGCGAAACACGTCATAGTCATTTTACGACTGATTTACACTGGAGGGTGGTAGCTAGCCAGTCAGTCCATGGGGGGTCTTACCACCGCATGGAGAGGGATACTTTTAGGATTAAACTAGGCAGTAGCAAAACCTAGAGACCTCTAAAAAAAGGGACCGAGCGTCAGGGCCTCGTTCGTTGACCAGCAGGGTACATCACTTGCAACTGAGTCTGACTTGGACTCGAAGATCTTATTGAGCCCCTTGCACCCCAACTTAGTAAAAGCCTATTCACTCTCCCCTTAAAGACTCCTACTTGTAAGTGAACTGTTTGGATTATACATTGTTGTTAAATAAATAATAGTAAACAAACTTACCTCGATTGAGTTGGACGAGTTCCTGTCGTTGTACCTGAATTGTTAGGTTTGGGTCGGCTAAATATTGAATTCAAGTCGAGCGGTGGGTTTCTGTTATCTGCATAATTAAAATAATAATGTTCTTTATTTCAAAACTAGTAAGTAACACATTATAAAATCACCGAAAATGAAAATATAAAAACATAACCAGAAAGACAATACATACATATATACGATAACATTTAAGAAAAACAGCTTTTATTTATCCGTATGAAGTCGCCACAGTAGAACAATATTATCGAATCTGACCTTATCGAGAATGTGTTAAAATTGCTGTTAGTGTTAGTTCTTAGACGCTGTAGGGCACATCGCTTGCATGGTGGCTTGAAAGCTATAGACGTGTCGCTCCGCAAACATTGAATAAGGCATTGCACTGCCGAAGCAACCCAAACAGCACCCTAAACGGTTTGTTACTGACCTACAGACTGCAGACCTAAATCACCGGGCAAATGCGTTTGCAAACAAAGGTGCTGGGTCCTTTGCGCTGAATCGTTCAACTATATACCATATAATTTAAAGTCAAAAGTACTCGTGAAAAATGCTTACAGGTCTGGGCTTTTTAAATCAATTTTCTTAACTACATACGCGGTTGCAAAGTTGAGAGATAAATCAATCTTCCGTTAATTTCTTATCCGGTAACGCTCTTTTGGTGTTACGTACGAAAAACACTAAAAGATACCTTGTATGCTCGTTTCTCGGATGTTTACATACAAAAATCTTTCTATTATAATTATTATTTATTAATTTAATAAGTTGACGCTTGACGTCAACCCCACATGATGGTAGGTGGTGAAGAAGTCTTCGACGGTGGACACCTTAACTTGGTAAAAGCCTATTCACTCTCCTCTCAAAGACTCCCACATCGTAAGTAACCGGAAACACCGAAGCAGGCAAATTATTCCAATTATTCGCGGAATGTCAGTCAAATAACTAAGCCTAAACTAAAATGCATGGAATGTATTGAGAATACTTACCAGTAGTCGAAGACGGGCTATCATTGGTGTCCGGTTTCTCCCATTCAATTACAGGTTTGGTTATTGTATAAACGGTTCCTGGGTCCTTGAGGTAGAGGGAGTGTTTCAGCCCTACTGTAGTGACAGTTCTGTCCGTTACAGTATCTGAAATAATTCAGAGAATATATTTTTTTTGAAGACCTGTATGAAGCAATGGTCGCCATGCCGGATTGCCGTTCGAATGATTCTGGATTTGAATCCCAGCGAGACAAATTTTAATGATGAGTTTACATTTCTGCTCTCTGTCAGGTTGTGCGTGTCGCCTCTTTTTATATGTTATCCATAAAACTCATGGCAGAGAGAATATTATTGTGGCTATGAGTGTACGATTTTTTTTAATTATCATAATACACAATCTTATCCCGTAAATTATTCTTGATGGCATGTTTATTAGATGGTTTGATCAAAACTATTAAGGGTCTTACGGATCTATCGATCGATAAGTCAATTTTAATCTTTCCAGCTTACGCATTTTATATAACAAGAGCTTTTGCCCGCGGCTTCGCTCGCGTTAAGAAACTTTCATCCCCTATTTTATCCCCTTGGGTGTAGAATTGATCAAAATCCTCTCTTAGCGGATGCCTACGTCATAATATCTACCTGCGTGCCAAATTTCAGCCCGATCCGTCCAGTGGTTTGGACTGTGCGTTGATAGATCGCTATGTCAGATGGTTATAATTGTTATACAAAATGCATGGGGAAAGCCAATCTACATTTTTTCACACTATACAAGTTAATACTTGACTACTATCTTGTCTGAAAGCAAAGTGAAAGAGTCACTTTAAAACCGATTAGTGGCGGCGGTTACGATTAACTTTTAATATAAACCCAGATGGCAGCACTGCAGCACGTTCGTAAATTTGTAAAGGTGCCTTTGGTGCTAATGATATCCATCGACGATAACCACTTGCTTGTCTCGTTTGTTCCTTGGCAGTAAACTACTTAAATAAAATAGTTTCAAGTTACAAGTAAATGGAGAATACCTGCAGGACCGCTGCATACTTCTTCATTATTGACTTTAATTGATGTGATCTTTGGGGTTGGAGATGAGACGGGAAAGTGCAGACGATAGTCGATCGGCTTGCCTGCGTTGAACTGCTGGATAAGCGCCAGATCTTCGCCCAGAGACTCCAGCCTACCTAAATATCTCTGTAACAAAATGAAATAATTAAGTCAGGTTATTAATCTATTTCAATTTTTGTCTGGGTTGGTTATACACCATTTTAACTGAATTCAAAAATGATGGACGCACTTAATTTCGCTGTATTTTTTTGCCAACACATGCGCGTCGCGTAATATAATATGACTTATTTTTTATTTCGAATCATAATTGAATCGTTTAGGTACTTTGATGAGGACATATCTAAACTGAAAACAAAAAGATATGAGGATATTCATATTATAAATTAGAAATCGACACGCGAGGAAAATATACATATTTATATATTCTCATAAAATTCTATTGCGACACCGATTAAGTTACTTGACAGCTATTATTTTATTCAGGAAATTACTTTTAATTTAACATATAAATATGCACCTACATATATAACTTGTTACGTGCGTGCAGAATTATATGTATAGATAAATATTTAATATTTATAGACTTGAAGTTTGGCGTCAACCCATTAATCGCCCACTATTGACTCTCCTCATCAATGAGGAGGTCTAGAGCATACTCCACCACTCTGCTCCTGTGCGATTTGGTGGAGCGATTAGTTGCCAACCAAAGTGTCGGGAATTTTTATGTCTACTAAAGGTCTCCCACGTAGCTTAACGGCTGTTATCTGTAATAACAACTGGGACCGACGGCTTAACGTGCCCTCCGAAGCACGGAAACAAGAAATTTTTGTCACTATCGGCCGCGCCCGCAGTTCCCTATATCTTTATTGTGACAGTGCTATATCAAGAAACTTATGACAAATATTGATCAGGAAAAAAGTAAAGAATTTAAATAATACGTGATTGATGATTTTATTGTTGTTACTTTAGACAACAAATCAAAATTTCATTATGAAATAAAACCCTAACGTTTTACATACTTCTATAATTATCTTAAAATTAACTAATTTAGAGATAACTGCTATTGATATCAGAACAATATATCTATGTACTTTATGTATCAGAATGACCGTAACGAATCATAACATTATAGACATACCCAGCGCCGTTCGTGGGGCCCCATAATTTTACAACTTGTTATAATTACCTTTTTTTCTGTATATTGTATTTGATAATTGGCCACATCATAAAAACTTTCGACACTTAAATTGGCCACTACGTGAAATATGCTCCAGGCTAGGTCTTCTCAATTGATGACAACCATGTCAGCCAATGGTTTAACGCCAATTGGCACCAGGCTGAGTATGCGCTGTTTAGAATAGTGTCATGCGTATTAGATCGCCATTTGTAATATTATTGAAAAACATACCATGGCCCATTATCATATCCAGCGTCAAATTCATAATTTACATAAAATAAATACGTCACATTCAACTCGAAGCGAATTTGGCACATTAAACCTGATATTTCTCGCGTACGTACGGCTTTTAATATAAAAAAGAGAATAATTCTTCAATACTGACTACAAATAAATCTCAATTTATCCTTTGTTGGATCTTTATTTAGCTTTGTGACTAAGAGTTGTAGAGTCAACTTGCCCTGATGATGCTTCGTTTCGGGGCGAAACACATGCAGGTATATATGTTGGTATTTACATTTATTTATTACTAGCTGACCCCAGCAAACGTTGTTTTGCCATATAAATTATTATTTTAAAACAACTTTATGATAACCATAAAAATGGTTATAGCAGGTTAAACTTAAAATTTTATTTAGATCTTTTACAGGACAACAATATTGTAATACATGATTTTTAAGTAACTTTCACCGTTTACTCAGCACACGCAAGGAAAGCTCTAAATTTTGCCATTTTCGCAATATTTTTTATTGCTGCTCCTCTCCTATTCCTCTTAGCGTGATGTTATATAGCCTATAGCCTTCCTCCATAAATGAACTATCTTACACTGAAAGAATTTTTCAAATCGATCCAGTAGTTCCTGAGATTAGCCCGTTTAAACAATCATACAAACAAACAAACAAACCCTTCAGTTTTATATATTATTAGTATTAGTATAGATATTGATTTGAGCGACATCTGACGAGTAGTTTTTGAGTTTTCCGTAATAATGCGCATTTACTTGATGCGTAAATGCGTGATCACTTCGGAATCTTAATACGACGTATTTTAATTGAAAACCGGTTTTGCTTTTGTCCATTAACAGAGTAATTATATAGCATAAAATGAGCCCGCATAATGGAAGGAACCACTAAAAAGGAACAAATAAAAAACTTAACAAAAAAAGGAAAACCGCCTTCAAAAAATATAAAGTAAGTTGATGAGTGAAAGTGTTTAGGAAGTCGGTGCCAGTTTCTTTAATTGATCAAGGCCAAAGGCACATACTTCCTAAACAATTTCCCTCATCAAATTGGTTTATTCTTTTTGAAATCGGTTTTGCTTTTTTGTTAAGTTTCTTATATTTTGACGTTTTTGACAATGATAATGAATCTATGTTTTTTTGCTTGAAGAACTGAATTAAGCGCAAATGTTTATGTAACAACAACTATAATATTTTCTTTAAAAACAAGATAGATTTGTGATCGTTTCAGCATTAGTCTAGTATCCACGATAATAGTTTAAAATCAATGGATAGGTTATTTTGGGGGCTAAAAAGTTTAAACAATAATGCTTAACTGCTTACTTTAGTCAATCTTGTTTTGTTGTATTATCACATTTCAACAATTTTATTCAATTTGATAAGATAAATTAGATATTTTCGAATGAGGATTTAACATATAAAGAATATAAACAATTAACAGTTATGAAAACAATTTGAGATAACCACTAATCAGATAGTGGTAATTGGCCTATTTTCCTATTTTTATCAACAAAATAGATTTTGGTGAAATTCCAAAACATACTTAAATGAAACTCGCGTAATAATAAACCAGTAAATAAATGAGTATTAGATAGAACCATTCTTACCTGTCCTGTGTAATTAGGATTACCAACCGTAAGTACTATAATATAATTTATGAGTATTTATATTTATATTTATATTTTTTTTTTTTTTTTTATTTACTTACTCTTATTATTATGAGTATTTCGGGACTCCGTACTGTATACTGTTAAAGAAATATACATTACGCGAAAATACTATATTTCAGTACAATAGATCAATAAAAAAGAAGTTTTGATTAAAAAAATTATAAAAAAATATTACTTTATTCTTCCCAACTGAAGTACAATATTTGAAGTACAATATTTTTCGAAGCGTACTATATTTTTATAGCTTTTTTAATAGATTCAGACAAAAAATGTTGGCAACCCTATCTTATACTTAATATATAAAGCTGAAGAGTTTGTTTGTTTGATTGTTTGAACGGGCTAATCTCAGGAGCTACTAGACCGATTTAAGAAATTCTTTTGGTGTAAGATAGTCCATTTATAGAGGAAGGCTATAGGCTATAGAACACCACTCTAAGATGAATAGGAGAGGAGCAGCGATAAAAAGTATTGCGAAAACGGCAAAATTTTGAGCTTTTCATGCGTGCGCT
>DWJN01002682.1:0-14846 GCA_018248895.1 Carystus phorcus
ACCGTGAAAATCGGACCGTGGAACATCTCCACGAGTCCAATTGATGTGGATGAAACTTCAATCTTCGGCGAGTGGTGTGATAATGGAAAGGCGAAGATGGCACCAAGTCAAATAATTCCTCGGAGCACTCACCGTTGTAAAATCGGTATCTAAATCGGTATCTTTTTAACGAGTACACTCTTCGAGCTCTATAACAAGTTAATTTGACACGACGCAAGGCGTTATTAGATGACGAGATTTGGGAGCAATGACCGATCAGTTTATTTGTTTGAAACGTAATGAAGTAAAGTACAATTATTTCTGTCTACGGCGTAGAAGTGTCTACGGGCGTAGAGCTGTCTACGGTGCTACGAAAATTAATTTCTATGAACACGTAGCCTTAAAGCATTGTAAGCAATAAGTTGAACTTACAGTTGCTAAGGTTATTCGTGCTTATGATTGCTAAAGATGCAAAACATCTCGATACCACAAGTAAAAATTTTCTTTACATAGAATTAGTCCCGTGATAATTAATTTATAATAAATAACCCAATACACAATTCAGAAACTAAATCTGGGGAATAGTTTTAATAAAAATTGTGGGTATTATCTACATACATATTTGTCAAGTCTAACCATTTGTTTCATGCAGGCATATAGGCATTTATGAACGTGTATAATTTAGTATCTACCACCGTTTCTAAAAGGTTATATAGAGCTTATAAAGAGGAGAAAAAACAGCGAAATGCAGATTTGAATGCAGTTTTCAGGATTACATTATGATGGGCTTAATTTAACGTCTAATGCTCTTTTCATTTAAATCTACAATATTTAAATCTACATAATTATAAAACTGAAGAGTTTGATTGTTTGAGCGCATTATTCTCAGGAACTACTGATTCGAATTGAAAAAATATTTTTGTCTTGGATAGTACAGTTACCGTAAGGCTATAGGTTATATAACATAACGTTACGACCAATAGAGGCTGAACATTGATGAGAAATGTTACAAAAAACGGGACAAATATTCCAAGGTGACATGAAGTTCGCTGACTCTTCTAGTCGTTTATAAATGTTGCAGAACTGTCTACTGGGTCAACTAGTCCACAATAAATATGTAAATGTCACCTGTCAACAGATATGCAGACGAGGACATTGGAGGACAGGTAGAGTCCGAAGGCTCTCATCACGAGGAACACCTTGCACGGCAAGTTTCCCACCAGCCATGCGTTCGTGTACTTCCAACCAATCTGAAACAACCACACAGCCCAAGATATAATAGGGGCAGATAAAATCCGTACTAGCCGTGAATAAGTTGATAAATCCACTTACATAATAGGCATTATAATTGTTTTATTTTTATAAATTATAAGTTAACTAATGTTTGACTACAATCCCACTTGATGGTAAGCGGTGGTCTTGGATGGTAAAGCGCATTAACTTAGTATATGCCTATTCACTCTTGACTTGAAGACATTCATATTATAATCAGACGGGAACACTGCCGCGGGCAATTTATTCCACTCCTTTGCAGTACGTATTATAAATGACGAGGCAAAGAGCGTTCGCACCGGAGGGATGTTTACAACGAAGGGATGGATACCCGCCATGCGTCGGGATGTCCGATGATAGAATGGAATAGAAATAATAATAGAACAGAATGTTTAATTCATACTGATCTGAAAACTCAAAGCAAATGAAAACATTCAGATAAAAAAATATTTATTATCATAAAATCAGAATTTACAGCTGAAACGTAAGCTTAGAAATGTGCATTTTTGACTTATTAAGTTATTCAAGTCTGGTACGGATAATTTACAGCCGATTCCTGAAAGTCAAATCCTATCAAATCTATTGTTAAATATCAATTGGAATGCTGAAATTTCAATGATTGATTCGATCGGATAAACAAAGCAGTCAAATTTACCCCCGAATCGCGTGTTAAATGCAATTTTACTTTTTTATTATTTTATAGTCGACGTTTTAGAAACTCGAATCGATTTAAGAGTCTTTTAATTTGCGTGCCTGTTAGTTCAACAAGACTTTGATAAGCTTTTCAGAAACCGTCGGTTAATCTAGTGATTTGAAAATACACTTATGCAAAAGTTCGCAACATTTTTTTAACGGAATATACATATATCCGTATATTTTTATTTAATATAAATAAATGCTTAACGTTAACCTCACGTGATGATAAGTGGTGAAGAAGTCCAAAATGGTGGACGCACTAACTTACTAGTAATAGCCTTAGAAATTGACGAATTAAGACCCTATTCATTTTTTTTCAGTTCAATTCACACACGAACAGCAGAATTATGTATTAAAGATTATACATTTTATACTGATGTTCACATGCGACGGTGACCGCTTTTATTTGTTGGATGGCTCAGTTTCCTGAGGGAGAAATCTAATTTAAGACACTCAATGTGAGATTTTTAAGCATTAAAACCCTTTCAGCCCCTCGAAAGTCGACTGATGTATGAGAAGTTCCGAGATCTCCACGGAATACACCAATTGATGTTGGTTGGTTTTACCTAAAAAAATTGGTTATGTGGATCAATTCAACATTTGCAATTGTATATTAAGTCTTCAACATTTGCATATTAAGCTTGATCAACATCATTGTGACTCGTAAAATCGTTGCTTTAATGTTAAACTTGTTAACTGTTGTTCATATTTACTTTGCATTTGTAGTAGGTAATTATTTTATACGGAGACGTAAGTCCCGACAGCAATCATTCGTATTCAAATTTTACAACATTAATCCATTTATTTAAATTATAATCTGCATTTAAAATATGCATATTATATCACGTCCAATTCAACTTGTATTACGTTTTCATAAATAATGACAGTATTACTACATTCGGCGGGTTAAATAAATGTACAGTTTTACCGATAATATCATGATAATTTTGTATTTGTATATCTGTTAAGAAAAAGAGTTGAGGAAAAATCCTTTTATTTTTATTAATTATAAGTTAATGCTTGACTACAGTATCATCTGATGGTAAGTGGTGATAAAGTCTTGGGTAGTAAACATTAACTTAGTAAAAGCATATTCACTGTTGACTTGAAGACATCAACATGATAATCAAACGGGAATACCAACGCGGACTTCAGGCCCGAACGCAAGATTGGTATTTCTCTACAACCGTGTTGTCGTCTGCGTATCCGTAAACATCAGGCATAAGCAGATCATTGATATGCAGCAGGAAGAGAATTGCGGATAGAATAGACCCCCTAGGAACATTGGGTTTCAGAGTTTCCGACGAGCAACCACCGACAACAATCGACACGACAACAGCATATTGAAACTATATATTAATTGAAAATATTCGTATTCCTAGATAGAAATTTTAATTGGCCAAAACATATTTAACAAAAATAATTACTGTTCATAGAAAGAAAAAAGTTAAAGCTAAATATCTCCGTTTAACGCCCGAATACATGATGAGTATGATTTTTTAACGAGAGGTTGCTAAGTAAAGTTCATTAATTTGGAACAGAGCAAACGGCTCTGAGCTACGTTCGTAAATAAAACACAAAAAATTTAGCCTTATTCTAGTAAATACCTGCGATTCTTAGTTACTTAAAATCAACAAACAATGTTTGAATTAAAAAGCACCAAAATTGAAACACTTATATTTCAAATTACTCGTAAATCTTTCCTTCGCCGTTTCTTCTTCTTGGTGTAAAAGAAAACGTAACGGTGGAGGAATAAAAAAATGGTATAATAAGAATAAATGATTTTTGATTGAAATTTGAGTTAAATATTTATTCATTTCGAGTGCGCCGTTCAAAGCAACACAACAGGCCACATCTTTAGACTCTTGTGCCAGATTGATGGGCTCTGTGTGTACCAAATTAATCACATTTGAAGACAGAACAAAAGTTAACCGTACTGGCTTAGAATATAGATACTAATCTCACGTCGACAGACCAAGGTGTCGTAAGGGGCGAAGTCCCCCGCTTGAAGCTAAGGCTTCACGTAAGGACTATATTATCAGTATTATCGTTAAGTGCGATCAACATTTATTTATCCTTTATTGCAATAACACTGAGAAGGGCAATATACAATTGGCGGACTTAATACCTGACGGCATTCTCTACCAGTCGACCCTGGAAACTGGTGAGAGGAGCAATATAAATCAATGTTTGTATGTTTATTTGTCCTTTATACACTCTGAAACGGTAGGAAATAGAGCACTATCTTAAGCAACTTTGTTCAGAATTCTCTGACAAAGGTTTTGGTACCAAAATCATATCGATTGAACATATGGTTTATAAGTTACAGACGAAAATGTTGAATTTTTGCTGATCAGTCGAACAAGATCTACCCCATATATACCTAACAGCATATCAAAAAACAGAATCAAACGATTATGTTTTTACATATTCGGACTTTTCTATAAATATGATTTTTTAAAGTGCGTAGCAACGCGTCCCAGGTAACATCTACATATGTATGTACATAGTTATTTACATAGAAAAATAGTTCTTTCTACAATTAAAAATAGCGAATTTTATATTAAAATATTTCCATTAAATCGAAAATTTGTATTGAATAAAAATAATGTGGCAGCTGTGTCTTCGTTTATGAAAATTTCGAATTGGCAGTTAGTGAGGGAATACATCATTTTGACAGGAGCTATGTTATGAGCCATCTGATACTCCTGCCCACTAAAACTCAGCGTTCCAAATTGATAGATAGATGTCATAAATACAGGAAGTTGTTTTAGAGGAACGTTATTTTTTTAACCAATATGACAATACAATGCTAAAGACACAAATAAATTGAATGCTTATATATTTTTTAATGAGGGGGACACATGTACATAATAAAGGTATATAAAATCACTTTCTGCTCGTAGATTTATTTATTTATTTTTCCGCTACCCCTTGTAATGAGAAACAAAGCGGAAACATGATATCCAATGTCATTATCTACCTGTCAACCCTGGGTGGATGTGGAAATAGCTGATGGAAGGTGTTAAAACATGATATTATTACGAGTACACAAAAAGCTACTAATATACTTTTTTATTAATTATAAGTCATCTGATACAGGTTTCTGCCATCAGATCGGTAGCAGAGTCAAACATTTTGCTCCAAAAACGAATTAAAAAGGCATGAAATAATATATTGTATGTATGAATATGAGTTCAATGTGAAAAAGAAGTCAGAAAGCTAATCGGCATAGCCAAAACGACAATGTCCCATATCAAAAAATTTGTATAGACCGTAACCTTTCTCGGAAGACAAAGATGAGACTAGGAAACTCTCTAGTGTTTTCGATTCCTTCGAGTTTGTTGACAGAAGATGCCATGGACTGCCTTTCGCACAAACCAATCTATCCTACGTGAGCTAAACATTAAAGTCAGGCTTTCCACAATTTATCTGCAAAGAACCCTGGCATTCTTTGTTCACATCGCTCGAAAAGACAGACATAATTTAAAGCAACTTATAGTTATCAGCAAGGTGCATGAGAAACGGTCCAGATGTACCCTAATTAGATGGTTTGACCAGGTCCCCACAACTCTAGACACTAAACTGCTTGATCCACTCCACATTGCCAAGGATAGGAATCATTGAAGAACCGTCGTGAGAGAAATGCTATTTTCGCACCAAAGGTATCACGACCCTCAGCAATGAGGAATACAACGCAAAGAGGAGGATAAGTTCACTAGTTCGTAACAGATTTTACCACTGAAAGAAAATCCTAATAAGGAATACAAACAGACACACAAACAACAACCACAACACTATCAAACGACATAAAGGATTTAAATTAATACATTTTACTATAAAACAAGAACTACTAACCCCTCCATCAATCCGCACCGGAGCAACGTGGTGGAGAATGCTCTAGACCTCCTCAGTGTTGAGAAGAGACCCGTGCTCAGTAGTGGGCCATTAATGAGTTGAAGGCATAAAATTGTTAAAGCAAATTATGCAAACGAATCCAAATATAGGAATAAACTAATATCGTTAGCTTATGTCATACTATCATAGTACATATTAACATACATTGCTATATGATTTAGAAGGAATTAGGATGTTTTTTAAACATTCCGGGTCACAGGATTAGGATCACTAACCGTCTGGCTTATAAAATAATTCATAGTAGTATTAGGCGACTTTATGGAGCAAACTAGCACCATTTATTAGCGCAGAATTGTAAGTAATGTTCACGTCAAACAGTCACGCCTTGAAGAAATAGCACGTTTTTCACATTAGAAAGCGACATGGGAATTATACCCTTAGCTTTAGCAATTTCTCTTAAGCACGAAAACATGGCGGCTGTCTTAGCGCCAGTGTAGATAAAGTGTAATTTCATGTCGTCTATGAATATTCAGGGTTGTAACCTGTAACCTAAACTATTGGATATCCGAAATTATATTCTGTTTTTCTATGTAACTAGTCGATAAATAAGACCGTCACCGGTACACATTCAAAAAATGCCGTTGCCGGCCAAAAAAAGACGGATGAAAGAAAGAAAGTATTGGACCTAAAGCTCACAACCAATCGACGAATCGTTTTTCGACTAAACCAAGTAAGAGGTTGGTAGCTAACTCAAACAAGCTTCGTGGAATGATAATAATACCAGTAGTAATATTAACAAGTTAATGATAATATAATTGTTACGCAACGCTCTGCCACGAAGCGGGAAGGCTTCCGTCGCATCTTACAACACTTCCTTCTACTGGCGTGGGGTTGAGATCAGTTTTTATGATACCTAACTATCGATAGTTGATGTATTGGTACTTGATCTCGAAAACTAGTCATACGATCGATAGTATTGTGACGTTACTATAAAATCGTGAGTATGACTAGTTTTCGAAGTCTCGATAGAATTAACAATATATCGATAGACGAGCCGCGTGGCGTTATGGTTATTATGCCGGACCGCCATTCGAAGGGTCCTGAGTTCGATTATTAGGGAGGCGGAAATTTTAATAGGGAATTTAAATTTCTGTTCTCGGTCTGTGTGTGTATGTCTTTCTGTGTTTTCCGTGGCACCCACGACACGGGGTATCCTAGTGTGGGGCTATGATTGTGTGGCGTTTAAATTAATTACTGGTCAAAAAAATTTAGAAAAAAACGACATAAATGTATTCTCCCTTTTATAATTCATAAATAACCTTATTATACATAAACCGAAAATTCAAAATCATCGAACTATCCAGAGCCTTGTATTCGTGAAACCGAAATTTGTTATATACTCAAATAACGGTATCCGTATGCAGATCCGAAATCTAATATCCGTAACATCCCTGGTCCCACCAACGCTTGACTGAAAGCCACTTTTTATAAAACGAATATACTTGTCTTTACTACTTAGTAACTATATTTTACGGTGATTGTAAAGTTAATAATACTTAATTAATTTACTTAAAAAATTATAAATCATAATTTGTAAAAATCATAATGAGTATTTGTTTGATCGGGGAATGTGCTGAATTCGAAGTTGATGTATTGTATCAAGAGTGTGTTTACTATAAATAAATAATAAAATATCGATGTTTGAACATAACATATGTACATGTGACGAAAACTATTATAGCGCGTATTTATGACAATGGTCTACTCAATGATTTTTAGAAATTTAAACTAATTGTTCGGCCGGATAGTTAAATATGTGAGTAAAGCCGAATATACGTCACTAATAATGAACACAAACTCAAAAATCATTGAGTATTTTAAGAAAGAAAGTCGCTGTTAATTTCGCAGAAGATAAAAACATAAAAACACATTTATTCCGTCATATACGGGTACATCATGTCTATTAAAGGAGTGAGTGCGGAGCTGACGAAGGACAGAGATGAATGGAAGAAGAAGACATACTGCACCGACCCCAAGTAATGGGATAAGGACAAAGAGATGATGATGATGACCTATTAATATACCTACCTGTTTATTTTTATATCTTCGCTTGAACATATGTATGTAGAAGTTCGGTGAACATATCTCTTTTTTTCGTCTCTATTTTTACAGCCAGTGTAACCTGTCATTTACTGATAATTACTGAAGATAGTCGTCTTGCGTTAACGATTTCGAATACACTCTTTAACTACGTCTGACTGTACTATACTACGACCGCAACTGTATTATCTTTTCAATATTTATTCAGAGATAGATAAATACACAAAACTGACTATAGTTTATCGTAGATAAATAATAATACGTAAGAGAATTACTAAAACAAACAGCAAAGAAACAGATAATTAAGTTTGTTAACAGACAGGTTAAAGAAATCACCTATAAATAAACATGTACTGAATTTAATTTTATTATGTTTATTATTGTTATCTTAATATATATAAATAACGTGTCAAGGTGTTTGTCCGCGATGGACTCCTAAACTACTTAACCGATTTTAATCAAATTTAGTACACCGTGTCCCGTTTGATCAAACTTAAAAGATAGGATAGCCTACATCTCAATATATGGGTGCAATAATTTTTTATTGCTAATTAAATTTGTAAAAATGTTACCAAACGCTAATATTAAAAAGCATCACTCATTGCATGAGCATTTTTATCCTTGCTTGGAAGAGGGTGTATAAATAAAAAAATAATTATTAATATAGATTAAAACTTGAAGATTTATTTAGAAGAGAAGACAAGATAAATACAATTAACAATGAACATGTATGTAACAAGTAATGTATAATCGAAGAATACATAACAAAAATAAATAAAAAAAGCATACCTTAACACACTACAATAAAAAAGGAGTAAGAATTAGATAAGGTAATAAGAAATATTTTAAAAAATTGTCTATATCAACTTATTTTAAATAAAACATTCTTAAACTGCTCCCAATTAGGGAACATTTATTTCTCGCATAAGACATTAAATTCCCAAATTCAAACAGACTTAAAAAAAAAATAGTAATATTCTCAAGGAATCTCATAATAATTGGCATGAATAAATTTTGATTATATAAAATTAATACCTACTAGTAATTTCACTTATTTTACGGTAAACAATTAGTATAACAGAAAATTATTATATCTAATTTGGTTAATATTTAATCGTCATTATATCTAATTTGGTCTTTTGTACAATTTAATAAATTAATCTCAGGGATATAACTAGACATTTAATGATATAATATTCAAAATTTTAAATAATGAATTAAATTGAAACACCAGTGTAAACAGAAACAATTTATTTACAGAGAACTATTTTCTAATGAAATATTAAGTGTAAGATAAAATAAAACAATTCTTCATATTTCAATTTAATTTAATAACAAGCAAAAATTATATTTTTCATCTTGTTTATTCTGTGTTCTGTGTGTATATATTAGAATATTATATTTTTATACAGAATATAAGCTTGTATGAGCAAGCTGTGGACTCAGAATATATAATATATATATTGTTATTTACCTGAAAATTTTACCTTATAAAAAATTGTACACATTAAATGAAAAATGTTTTTGCGTTTTGTTTAAAAAATATTTTATTTCTAAGTAAAAAAAAACACAATAAATCGAAATAAATATTTAATGAAATACATAATATTTATAATGGAAATAACAATATAACATGCCAAAATTTTACTTTTGACATAGTAAATACTGGTGAAGTAATCAACTTGTCACTTGTAGAAAGTTTTTTGGGTTTATTTCAGAAAAAAAAATGTAAATTTTACCTACTCAAAAAAAAATTAAAATCTAAAAAGTGATATAAGTTTTTTTTTTGTAAACTTTTTATCTATTTTCAAATGGGGAAGAAACTTATTTAAGATTTTAAATTGCGCTTAAAATATACATTACACCAAATAGACATAATAATATTTTTAACAAGGAGTAAAGTTTTTGAAGTATTGGAATTATAAAAACTTTTATGGATACTCCAAATAGACAATTACATATAAGACAATGTTCTAGAAACATAAACTGATCATTATTCTGAGGCTCCTGAACACTCAAATTATAAATATAGAACACAGTAACTATTTATACAACATTTTTAATAATGTAGTGATCTAGAAACCTAATGTAATTTACGGTTAACCATATTTTCACTATACAACTTCAAAGACATTGAAGAATATTAAATAAAACAGAAGTTATCATTGTCTAAGTAACATGTGTTATCAAAAAGTAAAGAAAAATATTTTGAACGCACCCATTGAGCCTCAGAATAGTTTTTGTTTTATAAAAAAATATTGACTCACCATGAATATCAGGAGTGTCGCAGTGTAGTGAGACTTACCTGAAATAAGAAAAAGTTTTTTTTTCTGTTAAAATTCAACACATTAGTTGCTGACTACATGGCATGAGTGTCATCGCTCACTCAGAAGGCTTAGAGCATACTCCACCACACTTTAGATTGGCAGGGAGGTAAGTGACTAACCCAGGTGTTTTTATATTGCCTAAAAGCTTCCATCATGGCTTAATAATTACTATCTACTATAACAACCGGACCACAGATAACGTAATGCGCCCTGGGAAAAACAGAAGCACTTTGCCACCGACTATCACCTACCAAGCTTGCAGGTGCTTAACTCAGTGAATCATTTTGCATCAATTTATTTAATACATAATATAATACAACAACTACATAGCATAGTATGTAGTGATGCTGTTTGCAAAGTAACAGAGTGAGCTCTATTTACTACAAGATCAGACATTTATGTGACTTTTTTGTTATTGAGTTAAGAATGTTAGCAATGTATTATCATTATATTAACACAGAGAAGTGTGGACCTATAGGAATATTACTCAATAAGCATTTATTTATTGTCGATATACTTTCTTGGTGCATTTGGGTATATAGATTAGCGTATTAGAATATGTATGGTAACGCAGTGGTGGAATTTGATACCTAACTAGCCAGCCATCTTTCTTCGAAAATCAAAACTGAAGTCTTTGTTTAGTAGATGTTTTATGTTGATTATGGTATTCGTCAGTATAATTACCACACTCGGTATTAAGGATATCATTATCAGATTGTAACCAAAACAAAAACCATAAACAAATGTTTTAATAGCAGCGTTGATTAGGTAGTATCAAGGTGTGCTAGTCATGAATTTTATGGTAGTAGGCACTTAATATCAGAAAGCTTATCAAATCATTTGTTAAGTATTAAAAAGCAAAATAATATAATTGATGCATTACCTTAGACACGGATTATTGTGGAGGACTGTAGACACTTAAACACTTCACACAGACACATATAAATACACCAGCACTCTTAATTAACGTGCAATTATTTTGGCGGGAAATTATTGAAATATTTTTATTTTCATTTCTGACACAATAATTACGAGTCGACTGTTTTTTTAATAAGGTATTTTCAACAATTGATAAAACTTTCTTTGTCAATTAACAGTTTTCGAGATCATTTAGTAATGCTATTTTCACTTTATAAGTACTATAAAATAAATTGCTCATTGAACCAACAAACTGTAATAAATTTAAAATAGCTTTATAATATTGATTAGGTTCAAAAATGTTTTACTACTAGGAACAAGATACGACTTAAAGTTACCAAAGGATCACCCTTCATAAATTGTTTTCAAGGTAATGGTAAACACAGACGACAAATCAAGGATTTCAAACTCGGAAAACATTTCGTTTCGTTATGTACTACTATTTTAGCAACATCAAATAGGTATTACAATTGATAATAACATCCTGAGATCAAAATAGCTCGTACGATGGACGTTTCTAATACCACATAATAATATCACACTTTCACTGCACTCTGCAGCTTCTATACCTTTAAGTATCTAATTGTGTAAGTTTAAAGTTTAGAATTTATTTCAACACATCACAAACACCATTTAAAAACCTTTTAAAAAGCATTTTTACAAACAACAAACAAGATTGTTTTAGGTTATTTTTATTGCGTCGAGAAACGTCACTCAACTCAATGTCAAGTAAATAAATCTAATCTGAATAAAATTTTGTCTGCTCGCTCACAGAGTAGAGCATAAGTTCAGAATAATATAATATGAATTCGCGATCCGAGAATTTAAGGTGCTACAAAGGCGGCAACCATGTGAAATTATTTTTCTTACAATTTTATACGTAATAATCATTTTGTAGAAAGACAAAAGAAAAATCCGAATGAATACGCCGAATGAATGAATGAATATGAAATACGCCGTAATAAATATGTATTCCAATTAAGCAGTCAAACGCTTAAACTAAATTCGTATTGATAGGAAGCGATAGGTACCTAACTCAAAAACTATTCGTTGAATGTCATTCGAATTTAAATAGGACTACCATGTCAAGCACTAGCTTTCGAGTAGAAAAAAATTATGTAAATTGGCAGATTGGCACACACCTAATAAACAGTAACCTAATAAAAAGAAACAAAAACCTTTTGACGTAAAGAAAAACTACCTTAAAAAGGAATAATATATTTGATGAGGGAAATTGTTAAAGAAGTAGGTATGTTTCTAACACTTGATTTGAGTACGGTTTTTTTACAACAATTGTGTTTTAACGGAATAACATAAATATTTATGGGCCTACAAAATTTTGAAGTTGTCGAAACGTGATAGTTCATTTTGCATATGTACTGACGATTGTGCGAATGTTACAGCTTTACGTTAAACCTCGAATTGCCAATATCTGTTGCAGTTTCCTATTTGTTCTTTATCTTAAAATATCTAATTTTCTACAGGAACATGATACAGATGTATTGTAATTCACATATCCCAATAGATACATTCGGAGATTGTTGCAAAGTAATTATGTAGCCCACTTATGCACACAGTGTTAAAAACCTTTGAATTTATGCAAAAAAAACACTACTTCTAAAATGATCTGAAAACTTTCTTCTGATAAGAAATGCAAAAAAATAAAAACAAATTATTTATAAATATACAATTTAAAATTTTAACGATACGATTACTCATAAAATGATTTATCACAAGTTACACCACGATTCGAATATTTTAGTTGGGGAAGGAGAGAAACACACTCTATTTGAAAAATAGATAGCATTCGAAGAGAACAAAAAAATTTAAAAAAACTATCCTATTTCAATATAATTGTAATAAAATGAAAAAATATCGCAGTTTATGTTAGGCATAATACATTATATTAATATAGTTTAATGATTCTATCCTGTTAAATGTGTAAGTAATAATTTAAAGGTCATCATGTCACATCAGTATTGACGTCGGATACTATCGAAATGAACAGAATAATTTAAAATAAAAAGATATTTATTTATATCACATTTTTAGCAAAATAAAAAATTGTTAAACAAACAAAAATGTTTAGGTAGAAAGCAATAAATACAGTAATAATAAATACAAAACAAACGATTCTGCACATTTATTCTTTTTATTCATTACTATCAACGGTATTGTTAAACTATCGATATACCAGGACACTATCGATAGTATCCGATCACATCATTAGTTGTTGTTTAAAGATGTCAAAACTCTGTGAATTTTATAATAAGTCGTAATTTTGCAATACGGGTGCAAATAAACATAATGAACAATAATGTTAAAATGTGCTGGAATAGTTGTATTGGTTAAAATTAAAAGTGATTGTTGCATAGTTTCATAGTTATTGAATAATTCAGTGCTATAACCTATAATGTTATGTCAAGTGAAACAAATATTGTTTTAAATTTCGTGTATATTTGGTGCTAAGTGTTATTTATTGTTAACTGTAGTGTGTGTTACAATTACATTGGATCCTATAGTATGTGGCTGGGGTAAGTAGGTAGTAATAAGCTTTGTTATTGTTCTGTTGACATAGGAAGAAGGATGCATCTGCTGTTTTCAGGTTTAATTATATACAAACAAAATATTGGGGACCAGTAAAAATTATAACAAAATTTGTGTGTTCCGAAGCATAAAACAGTATAAAATATAAAAAGGTCACTCCTTTATAGTTAGCATAGTTTATTTTCATTAATATGTAAACAAATAGCAAAAGTAGGTTTCGACAATGGTTTTGTCATTTTATATATCTTGTATTGATAGCTTAGATATCTGAAACCAGCATATAAGAAATATATATATAATTTTATTATAAAAAATATGCAAATTGTAGCTATATTTATCAATAAATATACTATGATTTCAATTTATATTATTATAAGTGTTATCACTTTGGACTACTGGTTCTAGTGTTATGTTATTTAGACTGTATAAAGCCTTCCTTGGTAAATAGACTATCAAAAGCAGAAAAAAATATTTCAATTCGATCCAGAAGTTCCTGAAATTAGTATGTTCAAAAAAACAATCAAAGTTCAGTTTTATAATAGTCAATTTATAACAGTTATTTTTCATAATTTCTTAATTTCAGTACAATGTACATAATGTAATTATTTTATTTTACTTAATTATATTGTTATTTATTTTACTCAATGTTTTCAGTTCTTAGTAATTTGGATATTAATCTTATTTCTAGGAATGTGTTGGTAGTGATGAATTTATATATTATATTAACATTATATAAAATGTTTTGTGTCAGTACCACAAATAACAGATAACAGTTTTATTTAGCTTGCCCTGCTTTCAAAAATTCATTTTGAATTTCAGTTTAATATAATACATTTGATTCAAAATTCCAAGTTTAATTTTTATTGTAAACTAATAAGCTTGACCTCTAGTATGTCGGGCGGACGCGCGGCGATCAGCCTGTCTTACTCGTGTCTGTCGAGCAGACGTCCTGCGTCCTCTGCGTTATCCTTTTTTCATATGAACTTTTATTGCCCGTATAAGAGGTCTTTGTTTTAATTCTGTTCAGAATATTGTAGTACATATTCTTTATTTGAATTGGCCACACTAATTCCTGTGCCTGCACAGAGCACTAAACTATAAACAAGTGTTATAAACTATAGTTTTTATAGAGCATTCCGCGTTCGTTTT
>DWJN01002683.1:0-14845 GCA_018248895.1 Carystus phorcus
TGCGCTGAGTAAACGGTGAAAGTTACTCAAAAATCATGTATTACAAAATTGTTCCCCTCTAAAAGTTCTAAATAAAAATCTGCAACAGCATATGTCTAGCTTTTAAGGTTAATCCATTATAAGCATTTTTGTGGTTATCATAAAATTATCTCGCCAAAAATATTGATATGACTTTACATTAAACATTAAACACTGGTGCTTGATACACGCTGGCTCGCCTAAGTTACACATCAAATGTAAATCAAAACATTTATTACTATGACCCGTGTGGCGTAATGGTCACCACGCCGGACTGCCGTTTGAAGGGTCCTGGTTTCGATTCCCAGCAGGGCAGAAATTAGAATGATGAATTTAAATTTCTGTTCTCGGTCTGGGTGTGTGTAAAAGTCTTTCTGTGTTATCCATGGCACCCATGAATCACCATTACGCCACACTAGTCATCCAAAAAGAAGAAAAAAAAATTGGACAGCATTCTAAGCAATGAGGCTGTCTAAATTATTGAATACCCTAGAATCCAGGACAAACATACAAGTGACAAATTAATTTGCCTCCGTGATCTACGCTCCGGTAATAACTGTGTATACAATGTCTAGTAATTAGTGATGAAAGGATCCAATTATCTCAACAGCAAAATTAACGAGTGAGTTTGGGCGCTTTAGACTGAAGCACTATTATCGTCGTTCAATTAAAGTTTTGATAACATGGTTATAGATTTCAACGGAATACCTACAAGAAATAATGATTGAAGGAATAAATGAGGTTCATTAATTTTGCGTAGTTTCAATGTTGACAATTATTTAATAGTAAAGTCGTTTTTTAATCAAGCTTTTAATACAGGCATATTCATTCACTAGATGACTCGACCATCTTCATTTCGAGTGTTAGTAAATAGGTGATTGACATAAATAGACATAAATTCTTTATTTTTTAACCGATTTAAATGAAAAAAAACACTATATATTAAGTAAAGACTATCACAATATAATCCTGAAAACTGAATTCAAATCGCATAAGTCGTTTCTTAGATTATCGTGCGCAAACATACAGACAAAATGAAAAAATATTGTCTTGGGTTCCCTAGAATACATAAAGGCCCCCCATTCTGAATTTTTAAATACATTTGTCATGTACAGATAGCGATCAGTTACATTTTTATTAAATGTATAGACAAAAGATTTGCTACTTATATTACAATTCCATTCAATTTAAAAAATAACCATTCCGCCATCTTGGGCCTTTCGCCATATTAAATGTTGTTACAACGACCGAATATAAAACTGGTTTTATAAAGGGTTTTCGCTGTACACGTTAAATAGTACAATTAAAAAAAATACTGTTTTTATTCTGCCTTTTGCAAACTCGCATAAACGCTCCATGCAAAGGTAATCAAAAATTTCATTTTGACGTTGCTTCAAAGAAAACAAATTATCATCGTTTTCATCTCGCTTCGAATTGCAATTAATTATACATATTTAATTGTGAAAAAAACTTTAAACGCGATTATTTTGATAAATTCATTCGTTAAAATGGCTTTATTAAACATAATTTTGTCATTTTTTCAATGATACGAGATATATGTATGCGTTCTCTATGCCAATGTTTCAACCCCAATTGCGTGCGTCGTGGTCATTTTCAACTGTGACCACGAATCCTTCATCCTTGTGTTGGACCTACAAGCCGTTTTGCTAGATTTCAGTAATACCAAAGACAGAATCGACCAAAAAGAAAGCGGTTTACAATTAGAGTCAAGTCTTTGTGGACCTACGATACTCTGTATGATGAATTGCGGACCGGCCAAAGGTCCTTATTTCGCGTGGTTAAGTTTTATATAGTTTCCGGTATTCGGATACGCGCTACATCAGCTTTCCTCAACGCTAAAGATTTGTCACAATTATAAGTGTGTGATTTTAAGAGAATGACAATTTCCGAAATTGAAACTGTCCTCATCAAAAAATTAAGTAAACTTGTACAAACTGTTTTATATTTTTCTGTTTCCCATATACTTATTGTATTTACAAATTAAACGAATGAATAAATAAATAATCAATAAACAAACTTTGTTATTACGAGAAATTCAACCTTATTTGAAAATAATGACATTCTATTTTTATTGGTAAATAATTCAACCTAGATTGAGAATAAAGATTTTCTATTTTGATTAGTAAATAGTCTTTCCTCTAGCATATTGGAGCATCGTGGAAATGTAGCTAGTAGAAATGGAATGTAGCTAGTTTGTAATGTTTAATTAAAGACTATCGAGTGACTACTCATCCGTTTTCTGTATTATAATTAACACTACGTATTTTCATTCTAACGAGCACATTAAAGTAAACAAATACTTGTACATTTTATAAAGTTTTCAAAGCAAGTTCATTAAACAATGACTTCTGTTGCTGTTATGAATAAATTCTGTGTGAATTAATATTTTTTTCACTTGTCAAAACTACATGCTATTCAAAAGGGTAAAGGCTTTTAAACTTTTTGTTTTATTGTACGAAAATTCTTTCAAATCACAGCATAGTTCATGCAGAGCCTTTCAAATAGTGCTATTATTCGCAGCGGCATAGAACATTTCGAGTGCACAGATACATAACAATGATTAAAAGGATTGTGAATACGTATTTCTTTTCTTTTAATTCTCTCTTTTTTATCTATTATTATATTGTTCAGTTTTTTTCTAAATTATGTCTAAGCTTTGAAATAAATAATTTATCGAGTTACCTAACAACGAAAATTATAAGAAAATACTGTTAATAAATAAATATATACTGTTCATATCTAATCTGAGTTTATTTTTTACTACGATTTTATGATCGACATCAGCCCAATATAAAAAGAATCATCAAAGTCCGTACAGCCAGTAAAAAATTATGAAGTAATATAATAGTAATATATAAAAAACAAAACACAGTCAAATTAAGAACTACCTCCTTTTTTGAAGTCCCATCCAAGACACTGTGAATCCTAGATCCATAGGGGCTATGAATGTGCAGTTATTTATTTATAAGCGAGTTACGGTTGTTCTGAATCCTAGTTCAACGTTGAATAATTTTGAGTTGCGTCGTTAACTGCAAGTTAGTACTATGCAATGGCTTGTTATAACCACTGGCAACCGCAATACGCTGCGCGTATACAGATTTAGGATCACATGCGGTTTTTAATAAGTTCCATAGTCTGAAATTCAAATTACCTAACCCTGTAGCCTAGTGAGTAGTAATAACCATGCGAATATATGTTCTTATATAATAACGTAGTCACGCGTCTCGTTAATATATCGAGAATGGTAAATTCGATGGAACGAAAAAGATTTAAGTGTATGTGAGATATACTAAAAACATAAAACATCTGATGTAAACGAGCAACGTAAGAATATTTCAGCTGATGTTACGGCTTCCATCTGACATACGATACACACACATGCACGTAACTATGCACACACAATAACATACACACAGACAGCACACACACACATTTTGCTCAAAATCATATCCCTCCTTTTTGCTTCGCCGTAGTCGCGTAAAAATGTGATAACGATGCATATCGAGGTAATTCTATCAAAAAACTTGAATGTAGAGCAGTGATTCGTCGTCTGTATCGTAGTCGTTTGTATCATCCTCGAGCCCTAGTTGTGAAATAAACTTCGCGGAGAACTTTCAGTGGAAGTAAATATAATAAAACGAGCGCGCCTTTGTGTCAATTCACGAATTGTTAACTATACGTTTCAAGAACCTACAAACCACCTTCTACTTGTATTATTAGTATATTGTACTGTATTTGGCCATACTAGTACATTATTAAACATGATACAGTTCTTGTTTTCAATTGCAGCAAATCAAGTAGACACATAATATTTGATCAAAATGATTTTACAAACACTTTTCAAAGTTCTATTTATAATATTGTGCAACAAATTCTTACAGTGACTGGAAGACGAAACGGCAAAAAGTCCCAAGGTGTATTTTCTTACTCACATTTACAGGCAGTACTTAGATACTATAATTTATAGATATACATAATTATGTCCAACTCACGTCCAAGCATTTCTTATAAAACCCGACCAATAAATGCCCGCTTCGAATAGATTATTATAACAATGCATCGGTACATTTCTATATTTATTAGGAAACAACCCCTTTCCTCGATAGAGGCAGTGTTTGTAAATGGGGTCTCGGATTCAATTCCCAACCGTCCGTCGAAAATCGAACGGAATGACGACGGGAGTTATCCTGGCGTCCCATTACATACGATTGAGATGTTGAATATTTTTTGAGTGATTAAAATGATGACTAATATGTACGAATGGACACACACAGACAATAATTATAAACCCGAACATACTGTATAAATAAAACAGAGGTATTCCAAGTTGATATTTAATTCCGGTCGACTTCACTAACCCGGGCCCTAATATGTGAATACATTTAGAATTGAATATAAATAAACCTCAACGATAATAAGAAGGCATTGTGATGTTTGTGTTGAAGGGAAAAGGTTGGAATTATAAACAGAACCTTCTATTTAAATTGTAATTTTGGGTAGCTCTATATTCAAATGTTACTGTGAACACCCAAATTTAGTTAAAACGCGCTTTAATTTATTAAAACTAGTTTTTTTCTCTATAACTCATTTGGGACTAGAATGGAGTCCTAATTAAACATTGATTTCATCTACACAATTTATTATGCTTGAAAAAAAAGGGCCGTCAATATAGTTCAATTGAAAATGTTATAATTGATAAATAAATTAAGCATAAAAATCTGATTATTTTGCAAAGGCTCATTGAAATAAAGAAAAATACAAAACGAAGTCGTTATGAAGGAAACAACAAATAACTCAGAAATTTGTCAACGCCTCAAAACTTTCCCGGCATTAAGTTGTAAAATGAGCTCTTGATAAAACTGGCGACGCGAAGATACTGAGCGGCGACGTCGGCTTAAGTCGTTTCGGGAACTGTTAACTGCACTTCACAAAACAATCCTGCACTTAGAGAACCTACACATACAATTATTATAACAACACGTTAATGTTAAGGCGTATTTCTCATAAATATTTTGAAGTATTTAAGAAAAAACAATTTAAATAATGGTCAATTTCAATCCTATGAATTGTAAACTTAGCAAAATTTCTAAGTGATAAGTGCAGTAACTTAAAATTTCAGGTGTTCGTTGGAATGCCGCCTCAGGCAAACCATTACATTAGCTCGCGGTGTGCATTACTAATGACAATAATCATATTGTGTAAAATCGAACCTGAATTTACTTATTTAGCATGTTATTATAACTTTCCTTTCACCAATCCACAGTGGAGCAGCGTGCTGAAGTATGCTCTAGACCTGCTCAGTGATGAGGAGAGATCTATGCATCTAGTGGGCTAATGAATCGATTGAAACTATTACTTTCCAACTTGGTTAAAAAATCGATTAAATAGTACTATGTTTTAGATTTTTTATATATATATTTTACTTGCGTGTCGGTTTTACTGCTATATGAATACAAATTCATGTTAATATTTTTATACAATTATATTATGCCGATGTATATAATTAATAGTTGAGTTTTATTTATGTTGGAACTACACTAAAATATCATTTGAAAAAATATGCATGTGTTTGAAAAAAATAAATTTGGAATGATTGAATTGGAAAATTATTATTTTTGCATCTACATACAAATATCTTTATTTAAAAAACGAACGCCGCATGGATGTCTGCTTCTGACATACACGTTTATACAAATACTAGTGTAGCTTCTAAAGGAATATATAAAAATGAAACGTATTCGTTCAAAACATTAGGACAGTTTGTCCTTCTGTTTGTGCAGACGGTCTACAGTTAATGCTTACGGATCTTACGTGACGGGATTCTCTGTGACATGGAGGCTCTGTTTGAATATAAATGTTGAATAACCACGAGTTCTTTTGTTAGGTGAATCTATACTAATATATAAAGCTGAAGAGTTTGTTTGTTTGAACGGGCTAATCTTAGAAACTACTGGATCGATTTGAAAAATTATTTTAGTGTAAGATAGTTCATTTTTGTAGGAAGGCTATAGGCTATAATAACATCATGCTAAGTGGAATAAAAGAGAACCAGCAATAAAGAATATTGCGAAATCGGCGAGATTTTGAGCTTTTGTAGCGTGCGCTGAGTAAACGGTGAAAGTTACTCAAAAATCATGTATTGCAATATTGTTCCGCTCTAAAAGTTTCAAATAAAAGTCCGCGACAGCATATGTCTAGCTTTTAAGGTTAACCCACTGTAACCGTTTTTATGGTTATCATAAAATTGTTTTAAAATAATAATTTATATGGCAAAACATCATTTGCTGGGGTCAGCTAGTGTAATTTATATACTTGTACCGTGTCAGGGAAACATATTGCTTGTTTTCTTGGTCTAAGGTTTCGTCATACGTCTGTAAAACTGCCCTGAAATCCATTTGATTAATATTGTGTGACCGTGCTACCCTTACTACCTGTAAAGGAATATTGTAGTAGAATAGTGCTAGGTATTTCGGCGTTTTTGTTTAAACCTTAAAGAATGCTTAAAATATTCAGACTGATTTAGAACCCTTTTTTTGAAAAAAAGGTGAGTAGATATCCTTGCCTAGCAGATGTTTTTTCACCAATATATTTTACAAATTCAACCAAAAAGTTTTCGGATTTTTATTGCAAATGTGGAAACAAAGGATAGTTATATACTATTCAAAATATATTTTAATTTCATGTTTTTTATGTTTTCTCTTTATTTATTCCTCTACTAGTCGCTATGTAAAGCCCCCTTGAAAGAGATCGCTAACTTAGTGCCTAGCTTTCCCTTTATTTTATCGTACATTTATCATATCTGTGTATGATTTTATTTAGTGTACAAAAATTGTATATTGAATCTTCCTTAATTAAAACTTTGTTAATTGAGAAATTTCCGTTTACAATTAATTTACTACGTGCACCTGCAGTTAGATTCAAACATTTGATTTTCTTTTTTGTTAGACTACCTTGAATCATATTACTGAAACATAAATACTGAATTTAAGATAACGAAACATAACAGGAATTTACATTTAGATTTCCTTGTTATTTTGAGGCTTGAGCAACTTTTCTCACCACATCTTTGGTTTAAAAAACACTTTTTTTTCCTCTCAATTTTCTTGGCCGAGAATATAAATATCAGTGAAGTCTTTCGTGTTGTAATTTCTTACCATCAGGTAGCTCAAATGTCCGCTACATAAAAAATACTTTAAGAACCAATTCTACCCTTATTTCAATATTAAGCTTGGAGAAGGTAATAATAACAATAGGTATCTTCAAGTATGTCAGGAAAATGCATCCGAAATGTTTCGTAGCATTTATATTGTCCGTTCTGCAGTTTGTACAAAAGGCTCTTGGGTGAGTATTTGATACGTGGACTCCGGTATTACACAAACTACGTAAGATAAATGATGCTTTGGCTGACAATGCATGTTTTAATACTAAATGTGGCATTAATTGATCATTTCAAAAGTATAACATTTGTATATAATAAAAAAAACACTCACATACAAACCTTAGAAATATTCCTAAGTTGAGATAATACATAGTACACATTATAAATTTTACTAATTTTATAAATTTTTGAATAAAAAAAAGAAGAAAAATGTATTGACAAATATGTCTTTTTGTACAGATTTGAGAAAACAGGGCCTTTTATAACTCGTTTACGCAAACAAGTTCATAATAACAAACAGTATCAATCATAAAAGTATTATTATTTTTTAGATTAATTCCAAAGTATGTATTCATGTGTCCTAATTTGAATTGATTAAATCATTATATCGAGTTCGGGGGATATCCTCAAATCAGTATACTCATGCATACAGATTTTTAATCAACTCTGATGGCGTTGTAAGCGAGTGACGTAATCTGTGCATTTAAATGCAAATATTCGTAGCCACAAAGCGATGAAACCGACCAAACGATCGTGACACGCACCGCTTTTACACGCTTTATTATGGCTTTATTTGTGTGCGTTACCTTCTTAACCTGCGTCTATGTGTGTTACAATGGTTACTTAGTTGTACTGTGTCGCATAAGGTTTACGTGACGTGGGTGCCATTGACAACGCAGAATGACATTTACACAGACACCCAGACCGAGAACAGAAATTTAAACCCATCATTTAAATTTCGGCCTCGCTGGGCATCGAATCCAGGACCCTTCGAAGTCGGTCCGGCGTGGTGGCCATTACGCCACGCGGGTCGACAATTATTATTAAGTTATTATTACTGTTAATATTATTTTTCCGAAAAACTCACTAGCTAATACTCTCTGACTTGAGTTAGTTGCCAAAGGACTTGATCCAGCTGGGAACTTCAGAGCCAGTATTTAGTAGTTCGTTTCTTGATCAGCCTGTACTATCTTGTTTCTTGGGTTATCATCGATGATGCGTATTGTCTGGTGTACGGTGATCACTTCTCTTTCTCTGGTTCATATGCTTGTTTGTTGGAGTAACTTTAAAAAAAATAATTACTGGACATGTCATCAAATATATTGTTTAATTTTTAGCTCTTGTTATTTTGTCTCTTGCCTCTTGTCTTTTAGCGAAAATTAAAACATTAAATAAAACTCAATTAATTTATTTGCTCTTAGAAACCTACTTCATTTAACGTAACTCAAAATCTATTACGACTAATAATTTCAGTAACATTATACTTATTACTAAATGTAGTTCCAATTCGCATGTCAATTGTCACAACGAACGGATATTGCAAATTGCGTTGGAGATATTAATGTAACGCGGTAAGTACCTACTGATTCCATGTATGTTATGACGAATTCGATGACAAAATGAGTTTCATGTCAATTGACGTGTTTCATGTTAGGATACGAGTTTCATGTTACGCAGAGTTTAATTTTAGTTGCCGAGTTTCATTTTACATGCCGAATGGAAGCTGAATTTTTTAGCACGTTTTAGTACATTGACAGTCAGCTATGAGGTACGAATCCTATCGTAATTAAAGACTGAAAGTTTTTATGTCACCCATCTGCAACATGGTTACGAAATTTAGCGATCGAGCTAACAACTCAATCATCTAATTACTACTAACCGTTACGTACCTCATTAATTATACTGTGATACAAGTTACGTACCTATGTATGTATTTTATATGCCGATATTTCGAGTCATGATTAACGCAATGACTGAAAATTTAAACATGTGTTTCAAAATCCTATTCAATCCTCCAATCTCCAACCTTCAATCTCTTTGCTTATGCAACCCCCTACAGCCACCCTTTGAAACCCGTTAAGTGCGGCCAAGTTTCAAACTATTGCGTTACAGGCACCTTATGCTGCACTTAATTACAAACTATCTTAATATAATAGAGCATATCTCATATTAATATATTAATAAAATAAAGAATTGATTTACAAAGTAAACATTTATTTATTGCATTATTTACAAAAAATCAGTTAAAGAAACATCTATTAAATTCTGTAAAGAACGTCTGTACTAAATATATCTTATTTCGCTGGATAAAAAGTGTCCTAAGTATTTTCTAGTGATTTAAGTTACAAATATTGTCTTCATCTTAATTAGTATCACGCGATTCTTATAAAATATATTATCTCCAAATTAATTTCTAAAAATATCTAGTGTATGCATTTGATTCGGTTAGTTTTAGTATTACTATAAGTTTGTATTCAATTATCTATCATTATCAAATCATTTATTTGTGTAAATAAGGTTACATGTATATGTAGGTATATATTACAGAAAACGCGAACACCAAGATCATAAATTATATGATACGAAACGACAATTAACGTCTGAGATAGACATCGATGTGATGTTTCTCTGTTACTAATTGGTATTACGGAAATGTATTATTAATATTATATTAATAATAATATAAACTATAATTTTAATAACTATTTTATGAATATTACTTATCACATATATTTCAATTATAAAATTCAGGTAATTATTAGACGAGCTGCTAACAAGTGCTCAAGGAAGAAGGCCCAGAGGTTCATTTTTAATGTGAATCTTATATACTCCTAATATATTTCTTGGGCGGTCGGCAACAAATTGGCCACAAATATGTTGCTTTTAACATTTATAGACATCGGTAACCTCTTCAATCCATCAATCTTTGGACGTCGACTATAGGACATAAGACACCTGTAATTGACACCACTCTGACGGATTCCAAGCCTTGAATCCACCAGATGCCCGCCATCTTCTTCAGGTCGTCAGTCCCACTAATCAGGTGACGTCTTTACTCCGTTTTCTTACTTTTCTGCCCGGTTTTGGTCCCTTTGAACTATAGTCAGCTCAATGGTACCTAAGCCTGAATAACCTCTTTTCATCATGTAACTCGTGCTTAAATAGACTGCACCAGAATCCGGGAAGCTAGAAATCAAAATTCCCTTAGACCCAATGATTATCTGTAATTATATCTTACCACATATCACAGTTAAATCTTAATTGGGATATTGAAGACTAATTACACTAATTTACTTCCAACATCGCATTGATTGAACTGCGTAATTGGCTTAGGTAATACGATTAATCTTGTTGTTAAACTCGTAGTTACTTTGCCTTGCTCAGCCTAGATTCTGGACTAAAGCCCAACTATAATTACATCATCATAAATATGTAAGACGAAATTAATTGCTCAACGCTAGATATCTATAAACTACATATCCTTTATCGTCTAAATAATCTATCTATAACAATGAATTGATAATAAAATAAACTTGAAAGTATACCAAAATTTGGTATGAAGCGTTTTAACATGAAGAAATTTAACGTTTCTATAAGCGAACACATTGATATTAATGAAAGTAATAAAAATAATCTATAAGAACCAATTGTTATTAAAATTAACTAGATGCAATAGAAAGTATACCAAACGTATAACAACTGCGATAGCACGGCTATTACCGGGGGCAACGTTATGCGGTACTGATACAGGGTATTAGAACTTAATTGAAATTGGTGTTGACTTCGCGGACCTGGGAATCAGAAATACAAAAGCTATTATATGCATAGTGCACGAAACACAATACGGTTTTATACACAAAGCACAGCCGTAATTTAAACGTGATTACGAAATAAATGCGAATAAGAGGTTTTAATTTTTATCTCTACACGAAGACTCAACAGTGAAATCGTCAACACATACTTTTATCGTCACAAGTATAAATATTTACCCATAGCTTATAAGAAAATTAAAATTAAACATTTCAGCATCGAGATAAAAGGCCGTTAACAGCACATAATTATAACAATTATAAGGAATCTAACATCGCTTAATTTTTACTATTAAATATATTTCACCTAAACCGGGAAAATGATATGGCAGACCTACTTAGCATTGCAGCAGAGTTAAATGACTTTAAAAGCGCTAATTTACCAAAGAGAGACTAAAATCCTCGAGCCTTTTACGACGTCATAAAAAGGTAACCACTAAAACTCCATTTTCATCCATTAGCGGAACCAAGTGTAAAGCCACCGCTGACACCAGGAAAAACATTGTGGAAGTTAGGTTTAGTAACGCTATAAAACATATTCTTTTAGTTTTGTACTATTAGATGATGTTAGACACATATATAATATTAATGTTAATTAATTTGAAAGTTTTACGGCTTGGACAGATGAAAGTACAACGTTAGTACTAATGTAGCGGGCAATTAATGTGGCAAAGTTTGTATACCATGATGAGGGAAATTGTTTACGAAGTAGATGTCTTTGATCTAGATTAATTAAAAAAACTGGCACCGACGTCCTAAATAGTTTCCCACGTCAAATTATTTTATTCTCTTTAAAGGCGGTTTTGTTTAGATTTAATTATTTCCTTTTTTTTGGTGGTGCCTTCCATTATACAGATATAATGTTAAGTTATATAATCGCTTTGTTAATGGTTAAGACAAAAACCGCCTTGAATATTCTGATTCAGACATCATACGCATCAAATAAATGCGCGTTATTAGACATAACTCAAAAAATACTCGTCAGTTCTCGTTCAAATTAATAGAGGACCATACGACAGCTTTCGAACAAAAACGAATTATCCAAATCCATATACCCAGTAAAAAGTTATAATTTGAGGTACATAAAAAAATACAGATGTGAGAACCTCCTCCTTCTTGAAGTCGGTAAAAACTAATTTTTAAGTACTTTATGCTGATATGAACTAGCCCTACATATAGGTTACATTTACAAACTGATGGCTGAGTGAATAAACAGTACCTACGAATACTACACAAAGGCTGACTATACATTATACTATTTCCAACATTGACACAAGGTTTTCGATAAATCAGCGATGAGCCCAAAGCCCGCGAGCCAGACCATTTTCGACTAAATTAACTTGAAATCCTGTTTTATTTATAATGACATTCGATGCCCACCGCTTGTGTACGGATTAAATATAATGTGATTGTTTTTAGTACCATCAGTACAGAAAGAACTTGAAATAATGGTTTTATTTTTCTAAGAAGCGTTACGGAGCAAAGTAAAGTGGATGGAATCGCGGAAATGGAATTCTTAGAAATACGACACTATAAAAACTTAATTTTATATTGTATTCCCGAGATGGTTGAATGTGCTACAAAAGGTTTTAATTTCATATAGGCTTCAAGCAATTACTGGCTAGCAGTAGTAACCGTGCTGCATACGCTGGCTTCTTCTTTTAAGTCACTCAGATTGGTCGAGAGATTATATGGTAACTCGATAGTCAGAAGCTCATACAGTTCAAAGGTCTTAACAACAGTTTTCTAAGTATTCAACCCGAATCCAAGTGGGATTATTTATTTTCTTTATACTAAATTTTTGCATCATATTGAGTTGTTCACGAACGAGTAAGAAAACCTACACAATTTTTTTTTACATTTCGATGAATAATTCAGACGCATTAAACAATAATTTGTCTCAACAATGTTATTACCACGGATTCTTCAATGACGGCTTTATATGTAAACTACTGCCTTAAAAATAATATATTTAGTCTATGATGTGAACGGTCCCTAAAAGTACCTAATAACTTGCCCTTCGTAGCCGGAAAGGGCTTTAAAATGTTTGTACTAGCAGTCGCATCGTAACCATTCCTTGGTTTCTTCTTTCTTAATCATTCCTATATGGTTCTTTTCATATGATATTTAAGAGCATGTTTTGTTCGTTTTTATTGCTCATAATCCTTTAATATTTGCATTTATAAGTCTTCTTCTCAATCGTGCAATCTTGACAGAGTGGTCGTGGGCATTGCTTGGTTGGATTTTGTGCCACCGTTTCCTTATAATTCATCGCCATGTCGCCCTAATTTTGGTGGAGTGAGACCATTCATTAATAGTGGAGTAATAAGTAGTATATATACATATGTACGATATTTTAAATGTTGTAAGAGTTTTATAATTGTAATGGCAGCTTGATGAGTGATGAGTGTAAATCATATTTTAACAAGATACCCAAAACGTCGTGGGTACGTAATTTTAAAGAAACCTTACCGGATCCATTACAATTTCCTTATTTCTAAAAGCGACGAGACTGTTCCCCGGGGAAATATTTTCTTACACCGATACTTTTAAGGCTTCTCTTGCAGTCTATCTCCATAATCTTCCAGTAACACAAAAAATAAGAAAAATTCATTCTTCCCTATTTTCCAAACCTTACTTGACTTTAGAAAGCTGGTTATGTAGTAAGTGGTAAACTAATAGACCCAGCTAAATTTGTATCGTCTGTTGGCAACCCAACAAATATTTATATATGTTTTTGTTTAGTGGCTACAATGTTTTATATGTGTCGCTTTTTTGCCTTCTCATCACGTTCAAGCGGTAGAAGTATTTGCGTGGAAAAACAAACCTTTCACAATCCCCACCAAGGCGTTTTAATTATATATAGTCCACTAAAGAAGAACCTAACATGGTCTTAGAAAATTTTTCACGTTTTTGTAATACTTCTTATCAATTGTCAGCTCCCTCTATAAATGGACTATCCAAAACAAACAGAATTTTTCATTTCTAAAAATAGTTCCTGAAATTACTGCCTTCAGCCAAACAAACAAACTCTTCAGCTTTATAATATTAGTATAGAATAATTAGTTTACTCTCCTGATTTCCGCAACCCCATAAGTACAAAAGCAATTAGGTGCCACCAACTTTGCCAAATTATAATTTCAATTGGCCAAATTTTCCGCTATCATCTGCCATTGATATGCTTCTAATTAGAAAACGTGAAAGACTGTAGTTAATTGCAGTTTTATATCTCAAGCCGTTTCTCGTGAAGTCGTTTAAACTTGTTTGCGATCGAGATATCCCATCGCCATCGCAGCTTCCAGAACTTTTAACGTCTTTATCCTCCCATTAACCTTAATGGTTCAAAGGAAAATGATTTTAGTGTTTACAACGAGGAAAAATACATGCTTTTAATTTGTGATGATTCTGGAAATCACTATTTTGTAAATAAAAAACCTACGCTTCCATATACTAAGATCCATGTGGCATGAACATCATAAATAAATATATCACTACCACGAACATATCATATATGAAAATATATTCATCACCGTCACATTAATTTGATTTCAATTATGATTAATTTATGTCACTTCTTAAAATAAGGAACAAAGAGTATAACTTAAAGCCTAATGGCATTGTCCACCAATCATTCCTGGGTGAATGTGGGAAAAGCTTAAAGTAGGTGTTAAAATAAAAAAAAACAATGAAAGTAAAGTTTTACTATTTCTTTAAGCATTAGATAAATATCAGGAATGGGTGTTCCTAAGACAAGAACTTTTGAAAAAGAGGACCTGGCCGTAGAAGAAAGTCCTGGCTTCGAAACATCCGAGAGTGGACAGGTATCCGGAGTGCCGCT
>DWJN01002684.1:0-14844 GCA_018248895.1 Carystus phorcus
CTTGTAGTTTTTTACATCACTAACCGATGAGACAACAAGTGATCATCATCAACCATGTATAGCAGTGATTAAAAAGGCCGTCACTGATCATTTTGTATTGTACTAGCGACCTGCCCTCGTTTCGCTTCGGTATTTTACATAAAGATACAATATTTTTCCGCGTAAGACTTATTGGTGACCCACCTTAGACTTACTTTTAAAGCCTGGGGTGCCTTCTTTCGGTATCTTTTGTTTTCAGGGATAATATGTAGCCTATATCACTCCTAAGATTCCATTCTACACATTGGCGAAAGAATTTTTCAAATCGGTTCAGTAGTTTCGGAGCCTATTCAATACAAACATACAATCAAATATTTTATCTCTACAATATTAACTAGCAGACCCGGCCACGTGTTGCTGTAACTAAGGTTTACTTACTCATTTTAGCCGACTAATTACCTTACACCGCCATCGGTTAAAATCTTTCGAACTAATCCTTTGTAAGATATTAAACGAATAATTTGCAATAAAATAATATTGTGACGATAAATTGAGATGTAAGCTATCCCATCTTTCAAGTTGGATCAAACTGCATACGGTGTGTAAAATTTTATTAAAACCGGGTACGTAGTTTAGGAGTCGATCGCGGACAAACACCGTAACACGAAATTTTTGTATATTAAGATGTAGATTGTATAATGCGTAAGCAAGGTATGAATTTAGATTTCACATCTTGCCTGGACGTTTTTGGCACTGTCGGTAATATATCTTCTTTAAAACTTATAAAAACGTTCCACGAGTGGTCTCCAGACAGTCTGGCTTCATGCAACTTTATGACGAATTCTCAGGTGTGCAAGTTTTCTCTCGATGTTTTTCTTTAGTAAGTTTTTCTTTTCTCTTGACGATCTTACCAACTCTGTATTTTCTGTTCTGTTCTTCGTTTAAGTTTTCCAGACCTTGGTATTTTACAAACGTTAAAATGCTTCAAGAGATAATTGAACAAGTTTTTGTTTAATAAGTATACTTTTTTTATTGTATTAAGTGTACTTACTATTGCATTGTGATAATAGAATGTAGATACTTATTTTTGGACATGGAGCATGCAAAAGTAATTGGACTTTTATCGTATCAATATAATGAACAATTTGGAATAAAAAATATTAAATTTACTTACGCACTTTTATAAACATGATTGAAGTGTTTGTCTACAAAACATAATTGTTTTTTTAAATAGTATTTTATATTACAGTGATAAGCTTACAAGTTTTGTGATGAAGCCATAACTAACAAGGGATTTGTCTCTACAAAAAATACTGTTTCGTTAATGAAAGCTACCACGAAAATGAATGTCTTTTTATTTTTCTTTCATGTTTTTAATTTGCTACGTAATTTTTCGGCCGACGCGATTCAGCTAAAGTTAACTTAAGCCGGCTCAACTTAATTTTTTTTTATTACAAATGAATGTACTTCGGACATTACGTTGAAAGTAAATCTATGTTTAGTGTGCATAATTTTAATGACGCAGTACTGGCGAATTTAGCTTTGACATATAAATCAAATGTCAGGACTAACTCATACCCAGATTCATATTGGTGCTCCAGCCCTATCGTTTTACATATAGATCTGTAATGTAGAACGAATTAGGGATACATTTTTACAATTTTCAATATTCTCACGAGCTGTGATGATTCATGTTATCGATTTTAAGTTGCCTTGTTTCCATAGCTATAATCATTGGAAACTTCAAATTTGAAAAGTAAATTATGATTATTATATGTATGTATTTCTAATTTCAGGACTTTTTGAAATTCCAAGGAGATTCATTCCCTTTATAGGGAATTGTAATTATATAATTAGATTATTTGTTTTCTGATTTACAATTTTCATATTGGTAAGTGGGCGAAAACAGTAACTAAAAATATTTATTAGCAAATAAAGAATTTGAATTTGAAATTAGGATTTTTTTTAAATTCTCATAGGACAACAATTTAACCAACAACTAAATAAATTCATTCATTCATTCATTCATTCATAAAAAGATTTTTTTTATTTACACTGTTTTCATTTTCGTAAAGAAATTCACGCGACTATTTCCTATAATCCTAAATTATTAACATCTTATTTCCACAAAGTAAAACTGACAATATTTACTAGCGTAAACCAGTTAAAAATAGGTAAAATTTTACGAGTATGATTTATGATTTAATTAGACGGGTTAGAAGTATCATACCTCAACTCGCCTTCGAGGTCGTTATGAGCCCAAAAGCGACATTAAATGAACCGTAAATTATAATTTTGCTTGCATACTATTTACCTTCATAGCCTCGGGGGAACTATAAACAAAGCCCAGGGCTTGCTTTTTGTCGGTTAGGTTTAGAAGGGCAAACAGAAACAAATAGGGGTGTTTGCTTTATGTTTAAGCTTAGAAAGGGCAAGCAGAAAGAAAAGGGCTATTAATAAAGTTAGAAAACACTAGTAATATAATTATGGTAGTAGTAGTATAGGTTGTACTAGTATAATTGCGACTCGAAATTTATCAAAATAATAAACCAAATCTTTTTAATTGAAGTTGATGTTTACAAACACTTTTCGAAAGTCAAGTGGTCTTGGAAAAAGAATTAGAAAGAAACTCCCAAGAAGATTTTTTTTCCGACTCACAGTTACAGGAAGCACTTAGATACAACCACTTATAACTACATATCAGGCTCATATCCATGAACGAACCACAAATTTTACCGAGTCTAAAATTCGGTACAAGCAGTTTAACCTTATTCCTAGTATAAACATTGCTTTTCTTACGAAATCTATCATAATATTTTTTAACTTACATGATGTTGTATATACGCAAATGCTCAATGTCTCACCTCCACACTACCTTTTTCTAACCCCCGGGTGTCGTAGACAAACATAAATGATACATTACGAATACCCACATCTCGGCGTCGTAAATGTCTTGATAGGTCACGACTACTTGAACTATGGGGTCTTCGAGGGGGAACTCGGCTACCCAATTCTGCCAATAGTTGGCGCTACTAAAGTATGTGACATTCGTGTTCTATGATATTGCGATCAATTAAATTAAGACCGTTCCTTGATTAGTTAGTTTTGGGATAATTTGTTTATATTACATTGGTTTTTGTAACTAAAATATAGAAAATCGGTTATTAAAAAAATATATGTATATATTAAGCTGGAAAAGCCAATGATTAAATTAAAAACTGTGCGTACAAAACATACATATAAGACTGTTGATGTACAATTTAATGCTGAAGTTACCAACAGAAACTATAAGGTTGTGTAAAACTCACACAACCTGTATGTATGTATATAAGTATATGTCACACCCATGTTTGAAATATTGTTACAATTGTTGGTAAGCCTAATAAATAAATAAACTCTAGTAACTCTAGTATCTGTTCACAGCTTTGTGCCTTCAGTAAAGCATCTTTATATATATAATTCTTCTGTTCGTGTGTATGTCACTAAATGCGTCCTAAACCGTTTTTGATGTCGTTGTTGGGCCTATTTTGATGTCTTTTTTGGTGTGTATATGGATTCACAATTGGATGCGATAGATAATGATTTTTTATGTTGTAGTACAATATCTGTGGAATTCGCTAGTAAATATTTATAGATCAGTACTTAAGTATCTATTAATAGAAAAACAATTGCAATTGAGAATAGATAAAATTGAATACCTACTTCTGCTCATAGTGCTCATCAATTCGATATCACAATGATAGATATGTTTGAAGTGGTTTGTTGATCAATCATTTCAATTTGATGGCTGGTAAATAGAAGGGAATATTTTTACCGCTTGATTGGGTTTTCCCCGCTGTAGATTGTCGTGCAACGCAATTTGTCATCCGCTAACCGCCTACGTATTAATCGTTTGGAAATTGAACAAAACTCAATCGCACGCTCGCCGGGTTAAAAAATATCACCGCACTTTGTGCGCATCGGTAAATCCATCTGCATTTGTTTGCGTACGACAATAGTCTCCCGATTTAGAACGCTGTGTTTGGATTTGTTTTTACTCTTTTACGAAAACTACAGTTGCTAGCGTACCGTACGTATATTCATCTACAAACTTTAAACGGATGTCCTCGCATTTTTTATTTAGTCGCTTTGAATTTTGTCAGTTTGTAACTTGACACAATAGAAAGGTTACTCTTTCTCGCAACAACAGTTCCTTACGAAAGAACTAGACAAATAATTATAACTCGATGCAATTATTATAATATTTATATCTTAAGATATCTATAAAGCCAACACGTCTTTTACACAGATTAATATTATATGTATAGGGTAGGTACTTTTGAATTTATAATACATGCGTTTAATAACAACTTTTTGTAGTTCCTTTGGCTATCAATGGATTTTAAAAACTTGTCAAATAAACCTAGTAGAAAAGTGCGTACAATCTCGACGTGAAAATGAACAAGAATAATTTCAACGTTTCCGTTCAATAATAACAATCTCCGGAGCGCTGTATATTTTCCGCGTATATTTGATATGAGTATAACCATCCTCAATTTTAGAGATAACATTTATCTTTCACTTGATTGTTCCTAGCGTAATACGGAATCTGTTAAACGCATGGTAGCTGTGATTCTACCGTTTCTGATTTTTCAATGTTTACTTAAATATGAAACGAGTAGCAGGAAAAACGGCGCAGAACTCCGTTAGTTATAGGGATGCTGTTTTCAAATCTTCAGTTTTACAGTGTCAAAACATAAATATTTTTCTACATTTCAAGACTGAATTTAGGTTTTTTTTTGGATGTGTGTGAGGTTATCACCTTTTTTACATTCAAGGAACCCACTATAAATATTCTTAATAAACATTAATGTAATTTCATACCATATGATGTCATACCAACTAGTAACGCCACTCAAGATAGTCTAAAAGATTATAAAGAAAATTATCTATTGGGATATTTTTAGAACCGATTTATCACTATTTTATTTTCAGAAACATTCGTTTTATTGTATTTTTTTAATATATTCAAAACTCGAAAGGGTTAATGTGTAAATATTCAAACAATTGAAGCTTAGTCCGTATTTTATCTCTTTCAAACAAGTTTCAAATATATATTGGTTTCGAGGCTTCCAATTCAATATCTAAATAATTCTGGTCGGCATCCAGCGTCGCTTGCAAGGAGACCAGGGATGTGCCAAGAAGTTAATGGAATTCAAAATGGTAGCAGATCGTATTTACATAATGCCAACGATAAAGTAATTACGGCCGAATATTTTATTGAAATGACAGACGTCAATCGGCAGTGTCAATTAAATTGCCATAAAATAATATATATATTTTTTTTATTTTACTACCGCTGTGGATATGTTTTTAACACGAGAAAGAAATCAGTTCGAAATATTAACATACATTTTGCTCCAACCTCATAGATTGTCTTTTTCGAGACAATTTTTAACAGATTTATAACTAACATGTAATGCTTTTGTGCAAGGCTACATAAATGATTGTAGGTTTGGTCCTTCAACCACTAGCAGCAGTTAACAATTGATCGTTTGTATACAGGGCTACACCAAATCGATAGACATCTGGTCGGTGGGTTGTATTCTCGCGGAGATGCTCTCCAACCGGCCGATATTCCCCGGCAAGCACTACTTGGACCAGCTCAACCACATCCTTGGCGTCCTCGGCTCGCCCAGCCAAGAAGATTTGGACTGCATCATTAACGAGAAGGTAAGAAATATGTTCTGTTAATTATTTTTGGTATAGCAAACCCCTATGTTCGCAAGTGTAAAGTAGTTGATATGTTTAGACACTGAATTATGGAATAAGGTGTAGGATTTGATACTTCGTATTATTCGTAGTAGTATTCTTTCGCCGTTTCATCTCCTCGATATAAAATCACCTTTCCGAAACGGTGGTAGAATCAAAAAATGACGTGCATAAATGTGTTGAAATAATACCTATATGAATAAATGATGCTGTAGCAAAGAAAGGTTCTTCACCTATTTTTAAATTAGAGAACCAGCCAATGCCTTCAATACGTTAATTTTCCACTTCAGAGCAAGGGTAGCCCTTTTTAGTGAAAAAGTTTGTGAAGGTTCTTAGCGCTGCTCCTATCCAAATAAAGGTGTTGCCAACTTTAGTGAGGGAAGTACTTTGCCTTTCAATGAAACTCAACTAGTTAGATACCGTTGATGATTCAAAGGCGATTCCGACTTCAGACACTTCAGACGTATATCTGAAAACTTTGAAATTAGGATCTAGGGTACAATTTATAGATATAAAATCAAAGCTAATTGTGTAATTAAATGGAGTGGCTTCAGGTTAAGAAGAATTATTGTTATCATTAACAACATTGCGCTCTATATTGCATGACCTGGCCAGGCCTGAACATAGCTTTTCCACCGCAAAAGGGTTTTCTTAACCGTATCGAACTGAATGTGGTTGGTATCTGTTGAATCATCTAAAAAGTATTGATAAACTGTATATATCTGACTTGCAATTTTACTTAGAATATCATACCGCTACCGTTATTTATAGGTAAGTGACTACATAGGTGTTTTCCTTAAAGCTCTTTCTATCTCATATTGTAGGTCATTAGATTGATCTCGAACAAAGTGACAATTACACTACATTCATTAACAACAAATGTTTGGGGGTCAACTGTAAGTACCCTGAACGACTTTGAGAGAATTATGGTACGGTATGTACGCGACTTGCCCAACTGCCCTTACCCAAACTGAATTACCGGGATGTATAGTTTTACCTTCCTTTATACTTGCCATCACACCATTAATGGCGTATTACTGAGCACTGGTGTCTTTATCACTGTGGAGGTCTAAATTCGTTCCACCATGCTGCTCCAGTGCGGATTGGTGGAAGGTTTCTTTATTAATTAGTTATTAAATAGTTTCTTTTGAATTTCAGGGGTCTACTAAAAGTACTTTTAAAATTTCGACTGGTAATTATGCACTCGATATATGAGGATTCTCTCAAGGGTCAAAGAACTCCTCAACCAGCATTTATGCTTATCCAAAATGTTAACAAAACATTACACGTTGTGTCCAGCTTGTGATTGGATGCTGAGGTTATTAATATCAATTTAATACCAGGCGTTAAATAAGCATGTTTGTCCCCAAAGGCTTAAAGAAAAATGTTAAGCCCAAAATATTAATATTTACTGAACTAATTAACAAATCAAGGCGTCCTCCATTTTCCATTAAAGCGATACGAGTTTTAATGAAGCAAAAAAGTAAACAAGTAATTGAAGCCCGCTTTAATTAATACCAGATGAGGCTTTTAGGCCTGTTTCTAACTTTCATACGAAAATTAAATGGCTGGGGAAGGAAAAAATTGAGCTTAAAATTTTGTACGCGAAAAGATTTGCATATATGTACATATTCATATTTTTAATTTTTATAGCTCAGTTAGCAGTGAACTTGTTCTACAAATAATCCCAGTCGTTTTTCGACAGGGGAATCTAAAGTAGTCTCTATTTTTTTAATTTTTGGTTAAATTGTTGATTGACGATTGACGTTTATGGTAAAATGTTAAATTATCTGACCACATGACTTCATTGCATTATTAAACCATTGTACAAATTTTGTTTTCTTTAATCCTTTATTTATATCTATACATATAATAAAACTGTACTTGATCGCTGTCTGTACATGGCTTTTCTAAACGAGGAGCTGTGGCCTAAGGGGGTCGTTTTTCGGAAGCTCCGTGGACGACGACGACCACCAGGAGCCACTGGAAGTGCGCCTCACTTAGCCGACAAAAAGTGACTTAGATATAAGTTTTATATTATATAGTCTGTAAGGTATTAATGTTATGGGCCCTGTTGCCGGAAATAAAATTAAAATAAAATAAATATAATAAAAAATATATTTAAAAATTTATAATGGGGACGTTTACATACGCAAGAGAAGCCAAAACAATGTTTTTTCATTTTGTCTGTATGATTGTTCATGCTAATCTCGGGTTATCCGATTTTAATGCAGTTTCCAGGATTATATTGTGATGAGCCTTACTTTAGATTTTGAGTTTTTCATATAAATCTGATAAATAAATAAGTTATGTCAAACATTCATTGACTTTTAGGCGAAACGAAGGTGGCCGGGGATACCTAGCGTAATTATTTAAATAAATATTTCTTGTTAAAAGTTTGTTACGTTCCTATGCTTTTTGTATATATAAATACAAATGGCATTGTATTAAAAGAATAGTAGAGAGATCTCTGTAAAGCGGGCATATGACGGATATTTCTAAATAAAATTATATGCAAAGTTCTGAACTGGTTGCCCGTTAGCGTCCTCCGCATGAAATAAGCGACAACCTTATTTCCTCTCCATTTTCTGTATTTTATTTTTCCAACGCCGTCCATTGTAACTATTTAGTATCCGCCTTTAAAATAAACTATGTACGTCGTGTCGCATTCGCAATCTATAAACGAGTATACTAATAATAAAGCTCTCAGTCTCCAATCGTATTTGAGATATTTTTTCATTTAGACTGATGTCGCTAAAGATGTCAAAATATATTAATTATTGTCTATCTGTCTGTTTGGCCATCATGCGCAAACTACTGAACAGATTAAGCACACATTGACACACACATTTGTATCTTATATCTCGGGTAAACGTAGGATACATTTCAACCCGGGAAACTGATCTGTTCCCGCGGAATAAACGGTAAATTAGTATGGGGGTTTTACGAAGATTAAATTAAATAATTCTTTTGCTTATTAAATAATGATTATTCGTTTTGGCTGTGGCTGGAAACAGTTATTCCGAAGTTAACCAAGGGCGGGTTACTAATAAAATTATACACTTGTATATTCCAGGAGGATTGGTTAAATATTTAATGCCTTCTGCGACTCTTAATGATCGACGGTGTTAGTTTGTGTACGCTCAGTATATTCTCCCAAAAAATATAATTTATAAAATTTGTTGAAAGAAATGAAAAAAGAAATCTCTAATAAACTGTTGCTTAAAATTACTTTACGTAACTTTCGTATTAAGTTAATTTTGTGATACCCTCCCGAGGGCCCTTAATGGATCTCGGACTTGAACTTTCGATAATCAAAGGATTTTTTTTACGATTTTTAAGGTCGTACGAATTGAAAGCTCATGTTTAACCCAATTGGATTGTAACCTGAGACGGGGCCGCCCGAGTGAGTGCGTAATTTGTTAGAAAACTTATTTCGGATCGGGCGATTCGTATCAAAGGGAAACTTGTACCTAGCTAAGCAACATAACGTAATAATTTTGTTCCGTTGAAATTTACACGGCCTTCGACCTTATAACTTTGGCAATTTGTAATACGACCGTACTGTCTTGTGTTATGAACGATGATGCGATAATATAGTTTACCATAAAATATCAGTGCCGAATATTTGATCTGCTTTCAGTAAAACACTTAGCGTTTTAACTTGCGGATTCTTTCTGAATTGTCTATTTTACAAGTTTTTAAAACATATTTAATATTATTTAGTAAATTTATTCAGAGAAGCCTCTCTTAGTACCCTTATATTTCATTTTGAAGAGAAGCGAAGGATAACCCTATTATCTTATATTTTTATTATAATTTAATACGCACGCAAAATAGGAAAAATAAATGGTGTCCCATTACATGAATTCGTGACTTATCGCGTTGACTAGTGACTCGATTTATCCCGCGCTTTACGCTACATGGCCGTTTTGGTGATAAATGTTAGCTGGAATTTTCTATAAATCTAGAGTTAAATTTGCATGTTCTCTAGGCAAGCTTAGATCTGAATCTATTTTAGATTTATATACATGTATACTTCGCTTCGAAGCTTTTACTGGAATACGTATCAGGTTAATACGATATTTAATACATACACATACAGATAATTGTCTCGTCATATGTACATATATGTTTGTGCGGCGCGCATCACACTACGATACCAAGAATGAGGACATACACCCAAATCGAGAACAGAAATTTAAATTCATAATTCAAATGACTGTCCCCTGGAAATCAAACCCAGAGTCCTAGTTAGATTTTTCGGGTAATTAATTTAAATGCTAATTGATTTAATCACCTATTTATAGGTTAGGGCTTTTAACATTAAGGTCTATAAAAATTTTTCGTGTCTCCGATGTCATCAATTCTTTATGACACATGCTGTAGACTCGGAAAATATTTAAACTTTTTACCATTTTTTCATCAGACGATTACTAAATACAAATAGGTATTTAAGACATTGACATACATAGGCTTATTAATATCAACTTTTTAATATCACATTCATTCAGAAATTCTTTTATTTCAATAACATTAGAATGAGTATTATCATACTTCTGGAAGTTTCTACATAATTAAAAAAGAAGAAGTACTTACCATTCCCTGACGATGATATTTTTGGTATTTTTTTGTGATAATTTATTTCCAGTAAAGCCTCAGAATTGCAAATTAACATCGAAAGCATGATAAATGAATAAAAAACCTCTGTATTACTTTATTGGTTGGAATGAATGGGTAATGAAAAATATTGGATATTGGATGAATGTCTGATATACTAATGAATCAAATTGCCGACGCGTAACATTGAGAACAAAATGAAATTGCTCCAGGTTAATGCAAAGATAATATACGTCATTGATGGCTAATGAATATCCGTTTTATAATACCTATAGAATAATAAACCATGCTTCTTAAATGAGAAGTATGAAACATTCGTTGTTGAAATCTAAAATTTATCCTCAATACATAAACGAAACTTCAATATTCAGTAATACATTTTGAATATGAAGTTAGCCGTTTAGAGGCCGTTACCGAGTTGGCCCTTATTCTTCAATATTATCCTATCAATTTTAAACTATTCAGATAAGCGAACATTGTACATTTATCACCATTATCTTGTGTTTTACGGTATTTCCTATACGAATTTTGATGAAATTTTAGGATTTGCTGTGTCATTCCCTCCACAGAGCATTAGCTTGGATCTCAAATAGCTGTTTAAGGATTCTTCAAATAATGGAGAAAATTTTATATTATTATAATTAAAGGAGATACTTGGTCAACTTACATAGTTACACATTATGGTACCTTTTCCATGTAAATACACGTACGTTGTCACGTTAAATACAAAGGTATGATTTCAGCTCCAAATAAATTGATATTGATTTATAAACGTTTATACGGGAAAGTGATTTGTTTAATTTGTAGCCTTCATGGGATATAAATGTCAAGTAATATATCATGTCACGGCAACCCATAAACCTCTGCGCTTTCAATATTAAATGTTTTGCTTTCTTTGCCGACGAGATGGAATCTTTATTGATCCTTATCACTTAATGGCTCCGTAGTTACTAGCAAATTTCATTTAAATATAATTTTAATTTTCCTACTTTGTGTAGGTAGAATCAGTTTATATTCCTCTTACAAAACACTAGCTTCGAACACTAGTGTTAACCACTAACGTCTCCAAAAATCCGGAGTAGTAGTGTGGTGGATTATGTTCTAGATCTTTTCAAGCGATGAGGACAAACCTGTACTCTGTGATGGGCCATTAATGACTTGATGACCCACTATGTGCGACACTAAGGTGCGATATATGCTCACAGGTTTGTACTTATTATCAGAGACAGCGGGGAAAAACTCCACACTCTGATTGCGAACCATTTTAGTCTATTAAGTACTTCTACATTTGCAATGTTCAAATAAGTACACACACATACATACACAATATATAATCACGCTTTTTCCCAGGTAAGCAGATACCTTCCCTCCACCATCCTTCCACCTACCTGTATAACGTGACCAACGACTTTTGTAGAGGTACTATGGTCTAATATATGTTTCTTCTTCTTTTGACGTCTCTTTCTAATGGCGTTGTTTCTCAGGCACGCGGCTACTTGGAGTCGTTGCCGTACAAGCCGCGCGTGCCGTGGACGGAGCTGTTCCCCGGTGCGGACGCGCGCGCCCTGGACTTGCTGCATCGCATGCTCACCTTCAACCCGCACCGGCGCATCACCGTCGAGGAGGCCCTCGCGCATCCCTACCTCGAACAGTATTACGACCCCAATGACGAGGTAATGTTCTAGAATACAACAACCGTAAGCACGTTATAATGACGGCTTCGTAGGCCAAATGCATTCACACCCTTCCTGGCCCACTACTGAGCACGGGTCTCTCCTCAACATTGAGGAGGTCTATAGCATCCACCACGCTGCTCCAATGCGGATTGGTGGAGGGGTTAGTGGCCAACCCAAGTGTCGCATGTTTTTAAACCGCCCAACGACCTCCGACATGATTTGACGATTGCTGTGTTCATAGCAACCGGGACCGACGGCTTAACATGCCCTCCGAAGCACGGAAAACGCTCAGTAATTGTGGTAGTAGTAGAAGTAATAGAGTAGTCCATAGATTATGGAAATCGGCTATTATGCGTGCGTCACGTCTCTTATGACTCCCAAGAGTGCGAATTTAGACAAGACGTGGCGATATAATGTTTAGGCTACAGACAGATATCAAAATGCATGCGACCTTTTTTGAAAAGCTTATTATGTTTTAGAGTCTGTATTATGTTCCGTCTGAAAATAAATATGACGACAGTTTGACAATGTCCTATTACTTTGGTCAAACGTTAACATGTATCTGTATATAAAAACCAATGTGTGTGTATATTTGTTTGTTTATTTATCCTTTATGGGTCCATGAAAATGAAATGATAAGAGATAGAGCACTGATGTCACTGAAAAAGATTTTGGTACCAAAATTACTTCGATGGGACACATGGTTGACGAGTTAGAGTCGAAAATATTGATTTTCTTCTGATTCAACTACAAACACTGTGACACTAGAATTTTATATATAAGACATAGATAGATATAGCAACGATATTTTATTCGAGAACAAACGCAATTAAAATATATAGAACAAAATATTTCACTTAAAAACTGTAACATTGAGCTGTGAAGCCTTTATTAATACTAGATGCTTAGATTAAAACAGGCCTCGTTCGAAACAGCGTGCTTTCGCCTCGGTTATAAATTCAAAGTGTTTCATTCTGATATTGCTCTCATTAATTTTATCCAATCGGCCGTTACGCGTTTCATTAATACGGAGCGGTGACGTTAGCGCATAACTAGTACGGTCCGGTTTAAAATTATTTTTTCGCTCGGTCGTATCACAGAGCGCAATTGTGACAATTATACCACGATTTACAGCTTACAATAATATATTTTTTAATTATTTCAACAAGTCGAATAATAATTTATGCGCAGTGGAGTGGACTAGCTTAGTTTCGTTGGAATTGGATTATGTTTTTAACAATACAGTGAATTATGGAACAGAGTTGAATGAATGGCTGAATAAATAGAACGATCCAATTCAAGCAAGATCCAAATATTGCCTGGAATATCGTAGTTTCCATAATAAGACCGCGGTGTTGTATACGAGTATCTCGTAACTTTTTCGAATTTTTACTAAATTTGTAATAGTATAAATGAATAATATGAATATGAATGTTCTATTCATCGAATATTCTCATTCCCAAATATTGAGGGCTCACTATTGAACACGGCTTTCTCCTCGTCATTGAGGAAGTCTATAGCATACTCTACCACGCTGCTCCACTGTGGATGGGTGGACGGGTTAGTGGCCAACCCAAAAATGTCGGAAGTTTTTAAGCCACCCAAAGGCGTCCGACATAGTTTGACGATTACGATTACCATAACAACCAGTACCGACGGCTTAACGTGCTCTCCGAAGCACGGAAACACTCAAAAAAATTTTTGCTACTATCGCTAATAGCATCCATTCAGATATTAACCGCGCCCGCAGTTGCTTAACCCTGCCGATCGCGTAGCATCAACTATTACTATCTATGGGCCCGAGCGCTATTTAATTACTACGCAGATTTTAATGGGATTCTATAAGATTAGATGTGGTCGTAATGCACCCCAATATAATACTAACCCCGATAGACTAGGGAGTCGTAAGAAACAACGAACGCCGACCCTCCTGTTTGATGATAGGGGACATTAACGTTGTTATTGGTAATAACATTATCCCATGAAGCCCGCCTGCTTAGCTACCGGTAGGTGTATAGTATGCGAGCTGGCGTCTTGACAACTTCCCTCAATTTCACGGCAGGCAACGCGTGGACAATGCGTTTCATATCACCGATGTTCATTAACTTTGTACTATGTGATGAAAATTCTTTGATCACAACTCATAACTGCCTCAAAGACTTGTTTCCACCGCGATGTCCGAATCGGAAGACTTCACGCAGTTTCGGGAATAGAAAACTGTTAAGCGCAGTTCAGAGAACCAAACAATAATTAACATGTAGTATTGTTTGATGTCTGTATGTTTTTGGTTAGAATAGCGTACAATACTAAGTTCACTCTAGTTATTCAGCCTATACGTGACATCTTGCATGTTTTAGATTTCGTTTAAAATAAGTGATCATAATATATAGGAAAATAGGTCTTTTGTTTTCATCACGGCATCTTATAAAAATAAAATATATTTTTAAAAATTATTTTAAAAATGTGATACAAGTTTAAGAAAGCAACATTTTTGGGTTCAAAAAGAGAGCGATAGAAGACAATACACGCGTACGTCTATATCAAACTCGTAGATACTATTAGGAATAATTCAACGTCAATGGTTCGCCTCGGGGGAAATCAGAGGGCTTAGACAAATGGCACAAACGCCAGTAGAATAGAATACTCAATGTATGGGAATGACATACGCTTACGCTAAGTAATTTGATCCGACGAATAGAAATAAAAATTGGTAGCCAAACGTCATTGTAATCTATTCGATTTAACGAAACGTCAGAATAGTACGTTCATTCGTATCGAAATCCGAGCCAAACGGCAGGTTTTGACATTTCGTTCGACT
>DWJN01002685.1:0-14843 GCA_018248895.1 Carystus phorcus
ATACTATAATCCGGACGCCTCGATAATCCGAAAAGCGTCTTGTTTTTGCCTCTCCGGATTAAAGAGGCCCTACTGTAGTTATATTTTAAAATAGTGTCTTTTATTACATATAATTTATCAATAATACATACACTAATACACCCACACTGAAATTTTCTTTGCCACGGGTGACAGTCAACACGAATTATTATTGAGAATTACAAGCCGAGAACAAACATTGTAATTGTCATATAAATATAATCGAACCAGGAATCGAACCAGAACCTTCACTCCCCAGGCAGTGAGTCACTAACTACCAACTAAGCTTAACCAACTTAGTAACTTCCTTACAAAAAAATACTATCACAAGTTACGTTACTCCTAATGCACTTGACACTAGTATCTTATAATAACGTTTCTAAGACGATGTTCCGTTTAGAGCGATCCGCACCGTGGGAGTTTAAAAAGTATCCGAACACTTAATGATGAATAATCAAATCGTATGTTTTCATTGAACATTTGATTGATGGGGCCGACGCAGCAGGTCGAGCGAAAACTGGTTCCATGGCGTGCGTCACCCACTGACAGCTATAATATGAAAGGGCGATGTTTCGAAAATTAAAAAAAAAAGATGTAGAATATAAAAGTCTTAATGTATATAAATTACGTTTTCACAGTGTTTGTCCGCGATGGACTCATAAACTACTTAACCGATTTTAATCAAATATTGCATACCGTGTACAGTTTGATCTAACTTGAAAGATAGGATAGCTTACATCTCAATTTATAGTCGCTATGCTATTATTACAAAGGATTAGTTCCATTACATTCTAATAGATGGCGGTGTAAGGTAATTAGGCGACTAAATTGAGGATATGAATATAATATAGAATGTTACAGAACGACTAAAATAATTAATCTCTCATAAACTTAAATATAAAAACACATAAATATATTTAATCTATCATATAAAATGACTAACTTAGGATTCTTCATTCGAAAGACATGATCAGTATCGATTATCATATTCACTTCACATCACTTTATTGGACATAAAATCGTTTATTGCGCTATAATACCGTAATATCGGTACTTATTTGTTTCGATAATATAATTTTTATGCAAATATTTGCTATAATAGTTAGAAGACGGTTATAATAATATTTAGGGAAATATGATCTATGAAGACAACCGAATCAATTCAAAAATCAAAGCGTTCAAACTTAAAAAAGAAAAAAAATATCTATCGCTCAATAATTACTTTGAATAAGACAAATAATCAAGCTTATTTAAATACTATCTATCGCTCGCCGTGTGCACAAGCGGCACTTCACTGAAGGTGTCCAAAACGTATAAGCGACAAGTAAAAAACAAAGATGTAACACATAGATGCAAATATTTTTTTGTCGTGTTCAATACGCACCGCACAAAAGCTTAGATGAAAGTGATCGAACTCACTTTCTGAACGCCGCGCGCCGCGCGCCGCCCGCGCAATTAACACTGACCGTGACTTTTCAAATGTTATTTTCACTTGCTTTGTTATTGCAAATAAAAAAAACATATCTACATCGATGTTATCGAATAAATAACATTTCGCACAGTAACACTTGCCGCTCACGTAACTTTCTATTTAAATCGTACACTGACAATGCGAGTAGCCGCCACGTGAAAATGAACGATCGTTCGACCGAAGTGATTAGATATAGTCTATGTATATTGCATAAACTAGGGCTTTTATATACTTTAGATGTACAGTAATTCATGAATATCTCTAATGTATCAACGACATTGATTTATATTGGAGTGTAATTTGAAAGTTCCGCTCTTACTCCTACAGAAAAAATTGATTTTAGTTGCTTCTATCAAAGTTGACCTTGTGAATTGCTAATATAAATTCTAGACAAATTTTTATCTACTCTTGAATTTGTTGAACGTATTCGAACCGATTATTCCCAAATAATGCTCTTCCACTATCACGTAAAAGTTCTCGTAACTTCAATACAATTCCTACAATTTTCCCATTCAACTCTTTGTAAGGGCCGTTGAAACGATTATTTCATAGACTTACTATTAAGTGGGACTGTAGTCAAGCTTTCAGTTATAACTTATGAAAAATGTTTTGTTTCATTCAAATCTCACAAAGAACATATCAAAAAAATCCATTCCAGTGATCAATGCTTACATTCGCGATTACTTCGAATAAAACCTTTTCCGTCCATCTTTACGCCAATTCTTGCATACTTCCCCAATCACCTCAACAACGGGTGATAGAGTGAGAAGCGTCCAAGTCGTCAGCAATCGTCACCAGCGTCGACCACCGAAGTGTGACAAGTGTGAGCCGTCGTCCGCGATACTGGCCGGTGGTCACACCACTTGTTGACACTGTGACACGGTTAGTTGACGACGCAATACACGTCACAGGTCACCGTTCACTGTGACTTCTAATAAAGCAATCTTAAATGTTGTAACTACATACTATCTTATAATGATTTTTGGAACATTAATGTATATTTTAATGTTTAAATTATTAATGATATTTATTGCCAATTTTAATGTATTTGATTTTGTTTAATAGTTTGAATTTACATTAAGGTTGTCTCTATTGTATTAAATGACTCGTTGGCAAGATGGCACTGTTGTGGTCGGTAAGTGAGTTGTCGAAAGGAGCTCAGGTGGGAAGTAATCACTTGAGCAGAGTCAATTCTCTTGGAGGAGTCGATCTGAACAGTTGTCCGAGGTCTTCCTGCTGTATTTCTGTTAAGTTATTTAAGTATATCAATATTATTAGTTAGTGTTGACGAATATATGAGTGGAAAATAAAGGGAAGTATCTTTGAGTATTTTTTTTTTGTTTACAATCTTTTCCTCATTGCTTCTTAGATAAGGCAGTTATGACTTACTTAAAAGAGAGGTTATTATTTGGAATAGCGCCTGTTAGCGAAGGCGTATGGCCAGCAGTGGACTTCAAAAGACTGACAGACTGATAGAACTTTAGTAAGCCTTTCTCTTATCAAGTAACTTCTTCGTATCAACAATAAGGTAGGTAGATAGTTCAATATACAAAACATATTTAAACAGAAAAACCATGTTTCTTTTAACTGGGGCTCAGTATATATTTTTTATTCATTGTTGTTCTAGTAAACATAATACTCGTATTACCATTTTAGGTTTCTAAATATTACGATTAAAAAATAATGGCCCTGTGATGAACTGACGAGCAGTCCTAATAAAATGACCCCTTCGACAACTTAAGAGACCCCAAAAAGTTTGAATATAACCAGAATTAGTTGCAACATCGCTCATACATAGGTACACAAAGGTTATGAATTTAATACCTGTAATTTATAATTCTGACAAAAAAAAATCGTGAATACAATACGGAAATACGACGACAGTCGGCTTAGTGACAGTTCGCAGGAGTCGGCCATATTACCGAGCAGTTAATAATTCGTTGACCCGAGTTATTAGCAAAACCGAATATCCAGTATTCGCGCGTCCCGCTAACCTAGATGTGTTGGATTCCTCGCAGTGAGAGTTTCACGACGGTTACAATAAGCGTGGAAAGTATTAAAATTTGCAATTAATTTAAAAAAATTCAAGGGCGACAACAAAAGCACGTGATGAGGTCACCGGGTCGTTTAAACTCAATTACCAAGTTCAAAGTTAACAAATTGCTTAACAACCGTCCGGTTACTGTAAAACGAACGACTGAGGTGACTATTAAAATCGACAGTTCACGTATTGCTTTAGTCGTACATCTTCTGTTGCACCTGCGTGGCACAATAATTGCCGGACCGCCGTTTTATAGGTCCCGGGTTTGATTCCCAGCAAGTCAGAGATTTGAATGATGAGTTTAAATTTTGGTTTTCGGTCTGGGCGTGTTCGTGTCTTTTTGTGTTGTCCATAGCACCCATGACACAGGGAATCCTAGTGTTGAGCTATGAGTGTGAGTTATTTATAAAATTGCTAGCCGTACCGAGCGCGCGTTGCTACGCATAAAAAAAAATCAAATTTAAACAATACTCAGCGTATATAAGAACACATTCGTTCTGATTCTGTTAATAGAAGTGCTGTTCCATACGAGATCTAATCTGATGCGGTGGACGTTATTATAATCAATACATCTATTACCACTACTATTTTTTTTTGTCAATTAGTCTACGAGACTACATTTAACCTATTATTTAACTATAGCCTGCGCACTAAGTTCATTCCTATACTACCTTTATTTAAGTACTACAAAGGTATTTCTTTCTCGTGAATAAAAAGCCAATAAACGATAACATAAGAAAGGATCGTCGAAAAGAAATCGATAACAGTGACGTCACGTACTTGTACCTCTCGCGAGGTGCAACAAGTGGCGAGTGGTCCGACGACCCCATTCGCGATATTTCGGCACAAGGTCACTAGGTCGCGCTGCTGTATCGCACCGTGTAGCCCTTCTATAGATGCCCTGTTGACTTTCTCCCGAAAAACATTACCAATCGATTTTACTTAGTATTCGCTTTATCTTTTGACTAGATGATCCAGCAAACTTTGTTTTGCCATATAAATTATTATTTTAGAATCTACTATTTTGATAACCATAAAATGCTTATAGTGGGTTAACCTTAAAAGCTAGACATATGCTGTCACGGACTTTTATTTAGAACTTCTAGAAGGGAACAATATTGTAGTACATGATTTTTTAGTATCTTTCACCGTTTACTCAGCGCACGCAAGGAAAGCTCAAAATTTTGCCGATTTTGCAATATTTTTTACTCCTACTCCTCTCCTATTCATCTTAGCAGGATGTTCTATAGCCTATAGCCTTCCTCTATAAATGGACTATCTTACAATAAAAGAATTTTTCAAATCGGTTCAGTAGTTCCTGAGATTAGCCCGTTCAAACAATCAAACAAACTAACAAACAAACTCTTCAGCTTTATATATGTATTAGTATAAGATATCCAACCAATCAGCCGATGAATCACCTTCAATTAATAATTACTGTCAAGGACACAGATTGGTCATACTAAAAGCATAGGAGGCCAAACGCTTCGGCGTTGTTTAAAAAATTTGTGAAGATTTGTATCAAAAATCTAAATTCTTGGAATGTTATTTTGTGAAACGTTTTGATAGGGAAATTCTATACTTATTATAAGATTTGAGAGAAGGAATATTATAGTGTAGACGAATATATTAAAAAGTAGGACGCATGGAAATAAACAGTCACCGCCAGCTTTGCTCAGGTTGTGCGCTGTTCCTCCTATACTTTATAAGGCACCTTTCCGAAACAGTGGTAGATATAAAATATTTGACGTTCAGAACTGTATGAAACATACATGTGATAAAATATTTAAATTCCGATTACATTACACTGGTATAACTACTAACATTGATAATGTAAAATTTATTTTATTTAAGTACCCGGGTGTTAAGTTCAGACTACAACTTATAACTACTGTTTTGTTTTGTGTCTTTTTATACTTATTTTTAATGAAAGTCATCGACCTCGTTACTCGCACCTCGCGTGCGGTAGGACGCCGCAGATGACGTCACCATCTTTTCACTGGCAATGTCAAGACAAGCGGCGCGGCGCGGTTAATTATTATATTATTACGTTGAGTCAGACATATTGTCATTGTAATGAGGTTATTAGCGTAGCGATTTTAGTTAGCGTCTCAATGGCTGCGTCAACATTAATGGAATGTTTAATTATCTTGTCGTATATTTGTATTAATGGAACAATTCTACGACGTCGTACTCTACGTGCCCTTGAGAGAGGTCCTAAGTTCGATGCTCAGTGCTGGTGTTTAAGTACAGATAAATGCTTGGTTTTGTTTCATTGTTCAAGTGATGTTTCTTTTGTATGTCCGTCGTTTACAAATCATTTACTCTGAAGGATTCATGTATTTTATGCCTATCCATGTTATTTAACATGTTATAGAATTTACTTTGGTTTCGTTCGGGTCGTTTGGCAGGTAAAAGGGCCCAAAAACAACATGGAGAGAAACCATCCACATCTACAACACTTTTTCTTTCATCTTTTTTTGGACGTCAATGCATAGGTGATGCTATTCTATTGAATTTGACCAGTGTTCAGTTACTATTACGTGGCTCACTTTGTTTTTCGGGTATATATAATAAAACAAATCATATTTTCATTCAATTTGCAATCTATATTAAATATTTTATTACTCACAATGGCCGTATATACAAAATATTGTCACAAACTCGAAAATAAGAAAAAAATACGAATAGCCTGTTCGCTATCTCGGGAGACTTTCCAAAAAAAATATTAAATTGTGAGCCGGCCACTGTTCAGGCAGTAGCCACGACACACGTACGAGGAGATCAAAATTTTGACAGACGATGAACTAAAAATTTTAATTCATTTGCTAACGAACGGAACCGAAATAGAATGTGAACTGCGCAATATTGTGTTCCTTTGTGCCGTTGATAAAATTATCAGAGCGAAGCGGATGAAACAAAAACCCTTTTAACCTTCCTAAATCGTTTATTAGTAACTAAATAATGTTTTATTGTGTTTACATTGTAATGATTTTTATAGCTCGCGTTATTATGAAATTATCTGTGAATACAAGATTGTATTTTGATGTAAATTACCGACTGTAGACGTACGTACGACGACGACTGTAATAGTATTTGTGAGATGACTGTGTATCGAAGTATAACTCAAACTCAAATCTTTTATTTCATGTAGGTATTTAAAAATACGCTTATGAAACGTCAAATATTTTGCATCTACCACCGTTTCGGAAGGGTGCCTTATAAAGAGGAGAAGAAACGGCGAAAGAAACTAATCAGCACATCTTTTGAACTAATAAATACACTAATACACAAATTACTTCACTAGCCTCTATTTACATTGATATTAAAGTTTGTATTAGAATAATACACGTTAAAAAGTAATTATATGTTCCTATTAAATAATGGTCATGTAAAACTTGTAATGTTTAGCATTTAGTGATACGGAACTGGCAAATAGATATTGACTAATAGTGACTAATGCCATGTAACGTAGCGCCATTCACCTGGCACTGATGGGCGATCGATGGGCCGATAAGCTCCGGCCGGTGCAAGTAGACAATTAGTTGGATTACATTACCGGCAGCTGGTTGAGCGAGCTTAGCTCGGATTGTGACGCTAAATTAAACATCATTTGCCTAAATTATCATTAGTAACAAATAAATTAATCTGGTATCGGGGCGGCCGCAGACCGCCTTTCTACTTTGACAGATCAGGGTGCCAAAAGAGAAGACAGACTCCTTAGTGTGAAACATGAAGATTATTATTAAGTTATTAATATTTTTAAACGGTTTCGTTTCAACTTGGGTTTTAAAAGGCCAAGTACGGGCGTAAGCTAATTAACTTGGGTCTCCAACGAATTCACCCGATATTCACTAATGGTGGTAAATTTAAAAAGCGTCGAGTGAAAGAAGCCGTATCCAATATGGTAGATTTTTGTAAATCTACGAAGATGGACACGTAAATTAAGTTCCTTTAGTGATGCATGCAGGTTTTTCGGTATAACGCTTCTTGAAGCTAATCTTATGGGCATGATTCGAACACTATATTTCATTTCATCTGCAAGAGGTAAGTATTTCTGCATCTTATCAAAGTGTTATTATTGATTTTATCATTTCGCGTAACCCGCCTGGCTACCTTAATGCTTGAGTCAACCGTTCAACAAGTTGTAATTCGGCTAGGGATTTGTAACCCAGTGTAACCTTCCTTTCTTCGCTTCTTTTTCTGATACCGCTTCCGTGATCACTTACTATCACATGGTTTGTTTGATTTTTTGTTGACTATAAACATAAAATCAATAATTTAGAAATGCTGATTTTCTACTAATCCTTTTATAAATCAATAATATAACAAGCGTTTAACACAACCTGGCACTAAGATTCCCTGTGGACTACACGTCACTAAAACACATTATCAGAGAACAAACAGTTGTCTGTCACACAAATATGTATCCCGGAAATTGAAACCAGGACCTCACTTCGAAGGCAGAGCCACTATCAAATAAGCACCCGACGAGAGTCATAGGGTATACTAGCTTATAGAAGGTTTGAGCTACTGACACTTTATTGCCGTATCCAAAAACAAATATAACTACCGACCCGGTTATGTACGTCGTTGCTAGAACACTAACCGTCTTGTAAACCAGAACAATCGGTTACTAATCGTACTGTTACCGGATTATCAAACCGGGTCGTAACCGGATTACACCGTAGACGACACGATTTACGCTCAATTGCACTTAGTGTCTATATGCCGAGTGCAAAGTTCTCAAAATGTCAATGGTTGTTAACTTTTTAATTAATATAATTTTTTAGGCCACTATTGTTACTTTGGCGGTTTGTTGTTGTTTGGGTTGCATAAGGATTATTTGCGCAATCAGTAACAATTTACTGACCATTTCATTTGGATGACTAGTTTAAATTTCTTGTCTTAGTGTGTCCAGGGTCCTACAACACAGGGAATTCTAGCAGACATCTGAGTGTGTAGGGTTATTTAAAAAGTATCTATATAATGGGACAACTATGCAAACTAGGTGCCAGACATCCCTATCATGACATTATTACCACGAAGCCTTGTGCATATTCCCATCGCGATGCTACTAATTTTGAAGTGCAGTACAAGTGAAATTATCCACAAGCATAGTGCTAATCCCAGTTGCACGCATGGCATCCTTAAACATCGGTTCCAAACGCTTGCACAATTAGTGCAATTGATGCAAAGCTGAAAATGCCGAATTACTCGGACAATCGGCTTGCTGTGTGGGCGGTAAACGACAGGCCTTGTTTAAAGCTTATCGGATGTACTATTTGAAGGTTACTACTAATAATAAACCATTAACTGGGTACCCTGTGTATTTACCCTACCTATTTTTCAATATTTACGAAGGTTGTTTAAAAGACCTCGCTAATTACTGATAAGACCGGTTGTTGTAGTGTCAAATTATTTAAATACATTAATTAATGCAGTAGTACGTAGTTTATTATCACACTCACTGAATAAGAGGTAATACAAAAAAAGTGTAAACCTTCATAAAATGTGCACATTATGTGTTTACAGGATAAACATAAAAAAGGAGGTCCTCGATTCGAAAGTACTTTTTTATGTGTGTCAGTTAATGACTGGGTGAACCGATTGAATGATTCCTTTATTATTTGTAAACTGTTGCTTGTCATGTGGCCCCGTTTAAATTCGAGGGATACCTTGCGAGTTGAGTATTGGGTTAGTATTGCGAACACAGGACCTAGAAATAATAATTGCGAATGCAATGTGCGAGAGCGATCCATCTCGTCAAACATCCGAATGTTTATTAATATTATGAATTCTTCTTTTTCAGGTACATAATTCACTATGGATACATATACGGGCCAAAACTGTGCGTAAATGAAGCTGGTATGTAATAATTGAAAGCATGACGTACATGGAATTTATGCAAATGTTATTTTTGTGCCTGTAGTGAGATGTTTGCTAGTTTTACTCTTATTAAGCTTTTTATTCGTCATGTTTTTATATGCACGTTACATATTTAATTACATCGCATAAGTATATTCCTAAGGATTGTCACCACAATAATAAGTCGTGCAGACTTCCCCTTCTGTAAGGATCAAGGATCGTTGGTTTATTGCCATTGTTATTTTCAATCTTACCACGCCATTCTTAAGACACATTTTACAATACCAGACCTCGGTGGTAAATCTTATTCACGACCACATTCAATACAGTTTTCAAATTGACCGAGTGTTACGGGGAACTCGATCTTATCGCCGAGTTTCATAAGGTTGCACTCTTCATTAGGTGTTTTCCATTGCTCCGGTGCAATTCCCGTTAGTTCGTATGCAACATTCATGAGGAAAATCCGCCATTGTTTTGCGGATGTGCAAGGATTTTGAATTTCCTCCTTACAGCACGGCTAGTGATGTTTTCTTTCAAATGTATGTAAACTAAAAATAACATTTTAATGTAGCTATTAAAGGAAACTTAGGATGTAATAGTCGATCTAATAAAAACGATAACAATTTATTTATATGAAGGATAACACTTAAAAAATTCTGGCTAAGTAAGAAGTAATGTTAAAATAAAATACCATTTGTCGTTATTAATGTCGCCTTTAATGGCCCACTACTAAGCACGGAGGACTGAGGAGGTCTAGAGCATACTTCACGTTGCTCCAGTGCGGATTGGTGGGAATATAATTTAAGTATCAGCAATTATTTCACCGTGTCACGTGATGGTAAATAGCTACTACCACCTATGGACACTTAAGGGCATCACCGATTTGTTGTGAAAAAACGAAGAAAAGAAAAAAAAGCGGTTAATGTATCCCAAGTTTCCAGTTGCAACGAGTCTAATCATTACAACCTTCTAAATAATGCTACTTCCTGGTTTGTTTCTCTATGTGGCGCTTGCTCTCCGTTTACAAAGGAGCCAATCGTTACCAATGACACGTAGAATCATTTGTAGGATTACCAAAGGTGATTCCGTTGGTGAATAAAGTGCGGGTCGTATCTACCTCGCCATTAACCACCTCCGAGGAGCAGCCGTCGATGATTTACGCGGTCTGCGGCAATTAAGGTGTCTACGTAACTACCTGAGTTACGTTCGAGATGTGACTTCAACTTCGCACGATCCAGTTTTTCTGGTGCGCGCTTGTGACATCACAGAGCAATGAAGCTTCGTGTTGCATAAAACACGGAGCTGATTCTAAGTCGAAGTAACGGTGAGGTATCATTTTGTAAATGTGCAAATGTTTTGTAATGTTTATTCGAGATTTTTATATCGTTAGATTATGTTAATAACTGACAAAACGAGCTAGGAAACAAATGGTTACGTCGCTTATAGACACCAGCTACATCTAAAGAAGGAACGAAAATATCATAAAATTCGCAGGAATCCTAATAATACACACTTTATCATATCTCCCAGTCGAGTGCTCGGAGTTCTTTGTATGTGTCGTTTGTTCAAGCCTTATTAAAATCTTCACACTCAACATATGAAGGCTGCAGAGTCCGCTCGCGACGTTTAAATAACTGCTTAAAAACCTAGAAACATTGCTGTAGCTTATAGCCGAGATTAGCGTAAAATTTCACTTTGAAAAATTATCGAGTCTTTCATTTTTAGGAGACTGTACCTAATTATCCATTTCTTTTGCGTTCCGCGCTTTTTCTAAACGTTTGAAAGTAAAATGTAGTTGTGTAAAAACCGCCAACAAGTCAATGTTCTAATAAAAAATTGTTCGCTTTCAATACTGCCGCCGGCCTCTGTCGGCACGATTGTTGCTTCGGAAAGATCTAACGGCGTGCACTGTTTCGAATATTGTTTTTGACATTGCTGTGGTATTAAAATTTAATATTAATATTACATGGTGAAATAGGTAATAAATTGTTTTATTAAACATTCTAAATAGCTATTGATGTAAATCACAAAGGCTTTTGAGTATCGAACTTGGCTGACTTGTTTTGATTACAATTTGCTTTAATAATAATATTTTGATATTGACTCCCACGCAGTCTAGTTGGTAGCCTATGAAGTGCGGGGTCCTAAGTTCGATTTTCGGCAATTTACGTGAGAGTTAAATATTTGCACTCGAGTGTAAGTGTTAGTGAAATTATTTACGTCCTCCATTCCAAAGCATCTTAATTTCGAGAGTATACAATTACTCTACTATTAGTAGAATTACTTCGACCGTCATAGTTACTGTGTGTGATCACTCGATCTCACATGAAGGTGTCAAAATCTCAGTGTGACGGTGACGCTTCAGTATCGGAGAGCGTAAAGTTTGTGCTGCTTGTTATCGTAAGAATATTTCTGCTGTTAAGCATCTTCCAATATCTTCGAGCGTGTTATGTGCTTCCGAAACTTTATTACCTATACCTAATAGTTAGCGTATTAGTATATGCGCAAAACTTTCGTCTTTACAGGCTACTATCCTATGCACAACTACTTAAAGATAGGTATCTGATAATATCCAGGTTTTCTAAGAGGTATTTCTTTCCTTCATTACTCTGTGCAACATCCATATAACAACTAGTAAATGGGTGGTTATTACACAAAACCAGAACGTTAGGCGGTAGATCACTGCCGGTGGCATGTAATTGGCCAAAAATAAGTGGTGGTTGTAATAACTGGTGAAATAGTCATGTAGACGTGTTTTGATTGCACGCGTTTTTTTTTCTGCCTTATAATGATTTACTCATAATTTTATCATATATATGCTCATATATAGGCTCAGTGGTCAATACGGTCAATGGATATCTGTAAAGTTATAGGCGTGTTTTGAGATACTGTTGTGTAAAGACGGAATACCTCTTTTATTTAGAAAATATATTAATGTATCACGTCAAAATTGACACTGTTTATATTATGGTCGTGATTTTGAATTAATTATTGTACTTCTTTGTTTCAGCTTATTCTGTCCAAAATTCTGTTAAAGAATAAACATTTTTGGAGGCATTATTGTTATTTATAAAAACGATATTTTAATGGATAAAATGGTCTAAATGGAATAAAGTACTGTACTCCTGACTCAAACAGTTCAAGCCCACGTATTTATTAAAGAGGATTATATCCTCTGCATTTATATGCATCAAGAGATTAAACGCATTTTATAAAATTGCGTGAATCCGTTCGCGTTTCGATGCGAACATTTTGACGAGTGCTCCGGTTTACTAGCGGGTGTACGCAACTCATACAAAATTGTTATTATAACAAGAGCTTAGTCCCAGTCGTAATTTCACGGTTGTTAGCCGCCGTGCGTTTGCGTATCATTACTTATAATCCCCCAGACAGTCGCTCTTCTCCCGTGGGACTTAGAACGTATCACTTATTAAAAGAAACACGAAGTTATTACACTTATATGAGAGCTGTGGTAGTGATAAATTGCAGATACGAAAGGTATATTGTTATTTTACGCTATATAAGTTAATAATTGATTACTATCCTGCCTGATAGTAGAGATGCAGCCTTAGATGGTGAGCGCACTATCTTAGAAGATGCCTATTCACTCTTGCCTTGAAGACAAGATATATATAATTATATTGCGTTTCTTTTTCGTTTTTTTACTTCGATATTGAGTCAAAGTAGGCACATCGTATTGGTCTAAAAAAACTGCTATCTTTCTTTTTCATAGGGTTAGTAATATCGGTATTATTATTCAGTTATTATTCAGTTATTAATATGGGTAGGTATTGCTTTTATTTTTCCGTGAAGCCTATCTAATTCGGCACCACCTTCGTGCCTGAATCAGCCGCTAAACGTCTGTGTTCCGGCTCGGTGATTAGGCCTGATGGTAACAATGTAGGGTTGATCATGAAATTTTGGCATTAAAGATGCGATATCGCTCCATAAGGAAGCTATAAATTCAGTGTTATCTCTCGCGCCAGCTTGACTACTCAAATATGAAAAATACGTTTACAAGATAACTTTAGATGAAGGCATATCTCCTTGGGAGTTGTTGCTTCTTCCAAGACCACTCATCGTAGGGATTGCTGAAATAGTTGCGTAGTATGACTTGAAAAGTATTTGTAGAAATCAACTTGGAATAAAATGATTTGATTTGATTTGACATACAGATTTTCTGTGTCTTCTGTGGCGTTTTGTCGTTCAAATCGATTAGGGAATTACCTATCGAAAAATTTAAGGTACGCGTGAAAGCACAGCTCGTAATTAAAGGATACTGTAATATAGAAGAATACTTAAACGATAAGGAAGCCTGGAAATTAAATGCCGTATCCAGCTTCGCAAAGGCTAGTGAAGTATTTGTATATTTATTAGTCCAAAAGATGTGCTGAGGAGTTTCTTTCGCCGTTTCTTCTCATCGATGTAAAAGCACCTTTCCGAAACCATGGTATAATATGGTAAATAATGACCTACATGAATAAATTATTTTGAATTTCGAATTTTTAAATTTTGAATTTTTAAATTTTGAATTTTTAAATTTTGAATTTTTACATTTTGACGTTGCATTGGTGACTCCTCTGTTATTGATTGTGTCCATATGCGACGGTGAAAAAAAATATTTGATGGCTTCGGAAACGGAATATTCATTCCGCCGTATTTAATTGAAGGCGTTTATTTCTTTTGTCCAGTGACAAAGCCTTTATCATATTATGCTTCAAGGGGCAGGTGATAGACAGATTAACAGCGACTTTGTGGTAAAAACCCGTTATTATCTGTTTGCTACGGAACCTTAAAACATAATAACATATCAAACACTCATACAACAGCCTCGCCTTTCAAACAAGTGTTGTGTTTAATAGCATCATGATTCATGATTACTGATTTATAGATAGTCGAGATCTGATTAAATCAAACATCAATCAAAGGTAACCAAATAATCCAATAATTAGATCTGATATGGAGAGCAGTAACTCCGGAAACCGGATGCGACGTGTTGAGGATATATAAAGCTTGGCCATTCAACTAGTTACAGAGAAACAAATATATTATATACTGTGGGAATTTTTTAATGTCATTTGTCAAACTCACATCAGATATCGCTCATATCGTACATTATAAAGGAAGTTTGCTTGACGTGTGAATATTTTGATAGGAAATGTTTGTATAGATAGGATAACTGACCCAGCAAACGTTGTTTTGCCATATAAATTATTTATAGGGAATTTCTAGTTTAGAAAAAAAATACTATTAAAAATGGAGGTTGGTGATAGAAGGGTGATTATTTAGGGTCGTGTTTGTTTTTTATGCCACACTATAAAAATAAAAAACATAAAATAAAAATTTAAAGGGTTGGACCACCCATATCATTTAGGGGTATGAAAAATAGATGTTGACCGATTACCTACCCAATATGCAAACAAAATTTGATGAGAAACGGTCGAG
>DWJN01002686.1:0-14843 GCA_018248895.1 Carystus phorcus
CAGTTCCTCCAGAATTGAGATGTTAGTACGAAACGCAGTCCAAGGGATTCGCAGCAGTCGTCGCCAGCACCACATTTCAAGTGCATCAATTTTGCGCCGGTCTTTCAAGCGAACCGTCCACGTTTCTGCCCCATACAGAAATATTGGGAAGACTAGGCTTCTCATTAGGCGAACCTTCGTGGCTTTGGTGATGTTACGGTTGCACCAGACTCTTTTGAGTTTATCAACGGCAGATCTTGTTATCGCACACCTCCTTCGAATCTCGTCTTCACACCCACCAGTGTTCGTGATCGTGGAACCGAGGTACACGTAGGATTGGACAACCTCGCAGCCTCCTATCACAGTTATGTCAGGATGGTTTAGTTCAGCTCGGTCCACTATCATCATCTTGGTTTTGTCTCTGTTGATCGCGAGTCCAAAGGAGAGGCTTATCGTTTCTAGACGTGTCAGCAGTTCTTCTATGTCTTCTTTTGTTTGTGCGAGAAGAGTTGTATCATCGGCGTATCTCAGGTTGGATGTCTTTCTACCACCTATTGATACTCCCCTGTCCCACTGCTCCAAAACTATTCTCATAATACACTCCGTATAGATATTGAATAGGAGTGGAGAAAGTATGCATCCTTGTCGGACACCAGCTTGTGTCTGAAAGCCTTTCGAGTCGATATCATGTATTCGTACAGTCGCAAGTCCGTCCTCATAAAGACGGCGTATGAGACAAACTAGGTGATCAGGCACTCCCATTTGGATAAGAACAATCCATAATTTGTCCCATTTGACGGTGTCAAAGGCTTTACGAAAGTCGACAAAGCAGATATAGAGTGGGATGTGAAACTCTCTAGACTTTTCGATGATTTGTCGAAGAATTAATATCTGCTCTCTTGTTCCTCGGCCCTTGACAAAACCTGCTTGCTCTGTAGCTATTTGAGGATTAAGAAAAGCTTGCAGCCTGGTGTTAATTATATGGAGGAGTACTTTGCTGGCATGTGAAATCAAGGCTATGAGTCTGTAGTGTGTTTTGTTGATTACGTACTTATATTTTAAAGCTGGTGTTTGTCATGCGTTCCCATTTAAATCTGAGCGACATCTGACGAGTAGTTTTTGAGTTAACCCCAATAATGCGCATTTACTTGACGCATACGACTTTGAAATATTCGAATATCGAAATATTATTGTATGTAATTGAATTTGGGTTTGTTTTAGTGAATTGACAATGCCTTGATTGCAGGGACATCGATCGCAGCCGCCATCCCGCGCATCCTGCTCCGTCGCATCGTCCACCAGCCGGGGTTCAGGGCGGGCGGCGAGGCCCGCGACTCGGGCTCCTCGTCCACCTCCCGGACCTCGGTCGGCACCGCGCCCACCGCCTGGACGCCGCGCAACGACACCACCACCAACTCCAACTCGTCCACCTCCACCGCTTCCATCATCTCCGACATCGAGAGGAACTACAACATGGACCTCGATATGGACTAGTCAGTGACGTGTGTTCAGTGTGGGATCGCCGGCGCCCGGTGGTTTAGTGACTGACGCTCGGAACGGTCGGACGCGGAAATGTAAGCGATTGTTTAATTTTATTACTGTACTTTGCATATTTCGGTAGTTCATAGTCTCATGGTAATCTAAGAATAGCATATTTTGAGAAACGGTAGATTATCAGGTTCCGAATGTATTTGATTTGTTTATTGGAAAAAAATGGTTTACTTGTTCTCAAAATCATATGATGAACTGAAGTGGATGTCCGTGATGCAACAGAAGTCGATGATCAATGTTTTGAGAGACACCACTTCATCTGTTAATATTTATTTTTATATTCATCATATATTTTTTCACTAAAAGACAAACGTGAAACATTTCACTTGTATGACTTGTGATGTGTAGGAATGGTGTAATCTTGTAGTAGATAATGTTTGTATCAATGTTGTTTCTATTAATAAATGAATTGTATGCCGTTTTAAACATATATCAGGTTTGATAACCTACATGATAGGGACTGTTATGATTTGCGTATTAAGTTTGTATGACAGTTATTATAAAATTTATACATTACATTATTTTATTCACATTTATACAAATTGTTATATATCCCGAGTAGTTTTGTACCTACACTTTAATTAAATAAAATTAATGTAAGTAGCAAAATATGTGTAAATCAAATGAAAAAATATTCAACCAGGAAAATAAAAAACTTTGCTATTATGAATGTACTTCGATATATAAAATTATTTGTTATGTTTTACAGAAATCACTTAAATGTGGCATTGTGTCTTAGATAAATGTAAAATCTGCTTGTATTAATATACAAATTTTAAAGTAACGCAGAGATTTTATATTCATGGTTGATATTTTCAACTTTGAATCCAATAAATAGATGCATAATTTTGTATAGATTTCATATAAATTGTTTTGTAGTATTACTAGTTGTAACTGGTATTCGATGAGAGGTGGAGGACGCTGTCGGTAGCGGTGGGCCCGTGTTTAGATTCCCCGTCGGTCGGTAAATGGTGTGTAAATCTTGTAAATATATTTTTAATTTTAAGTTATTGTTGCTGATCTAACGAATACTGTGTACTAAATTTTATGACTTTTCTCGTGTTAAGTCCACAGTGGTAGGTAATTGCGTCCCGCACGCCTGCAGCGTTTGGACACTGGCAGTGTCCGAGCCGCGGGTTGCATAACATAGTTTAATTATTACTATGAGTTTCACCCGTTGCGTTAGTTATAAACCACTTGTTACATTGTTGATAGATATTCTTTGATAGCGGTCTGTACCGTGTTACTTGTGTTTTGATCTATAAAACACCGGTTCTAGATAATAAAATACACATTTGTATGTTGTATACATGGCAAATACGTTAATCAAATAACTTGATAAACAGTTTGTTATATTGAAATATAATTATGAAGTAATGTTATTGTTAGGTATGGTATATGATATCACATGCTATAGTGTGTATTGTTCCTTGTAATGAAGTTAGCAAAATACATAGTGGCCGTTTCAACTGTGACTGATGTAGAGACCCTCGATATTGATTTGATTGTATATTTATTTGCATGTAGTTACTTGCTCAAATGTACAAAAAAATGTCATATTGCAAAAATTAAGTAAATTATTTTAACTTTGCTTAAACTATTGTATTTACATAATGTGATAGTAATTTAATCATATTAAACAGATATGTAATTTGATGTTTTTTTTTTACTTATGATAAGTGTTTGGTTGTATTATGACCTAGGTGATTCATTTTTAATTTGTACAATTACTAGACGTGTAAAGATAATTTTGCAGACGAGCGTAATTACATATCTGCTGTCCATATATAATAGTTTCTGCTTGAATTTAGTGATGTTCAGATCAGTCAGAAAGATTGGCAGTACAGTCAGACATATTATAAGCTGTGATTGAATTGTTTCTTTAAAATTTTAATTACATTAAATGCCGAAACCTTATCCGCATAATATAATATGACGTTTGACCGAATTTAAAAACAAATGAAGTCGGTTAAAAAAAACTTTCGCGCTGAGTAAGAAACAATGTAAAAATACAAGTTACGAATTATACAGTGAGATGAAGGCAGCTTCCAGAGATTACTATTGGGCAGAAACTTGTTAGCCATGATGTATTAGGATGGCAAAAGATTCATCAAGTGGATTTAGCGATGTTGAATCGTGTAAAATAAAGTCCAGTCAAGGAGCCAATTTACGCATTGCAAGCTTTCGTATTTATTATTTTACACAGTTTATATTTTATAATCCCTAGGCTCATCAGGAAGATTACCTATAAGGTGCACTATATGAAACATTAGCTTTAATATTGTTCTTTTTAACTGTTATATATTTGTCGGGATTTTTTCACATCTAAAATCTAGGAATACTATACAAAAGCATTTCTGAGTTAAAAATTGTTTTCGCTCACTCGTAAAATCTAACTTTCGACAAATATACCCGGAATTCTGGAATGAAAGAAATAAAATTTGCATATAATAGAGCTACTGTACTAATATTATTTTGATTTTATTAGCATTTACCGTTACCATTACATCTTTTCAAATAGGTACTAAGTCTTTAAAGAGTCATGGAAGAACGAAGTTGATACACACTCTAACAAACACAAAATACTTAAACAATAAACAGTAACAGTAGATACCAAATAAAAGATAAAATAAAATACACATCATTGTATAGTGTATAAGGAAATTATTTTATTTTCGATTAAAAGAGAAGTACTCAGATATATAGATGAAGTTATAAAATGGCATAATTGCATGATAGCAAGATGCAAGGTGATGGTCAATGATACTCTAGGAATGTATGTAGTTTATTTAACCTTTAGCGGCTGGGGTTTTCGACCTAGTGTACCAGGCGGTCAGCGGCGCTAGGAGGTGCATGCGTGGGCCGACGGCGCAATTATAGCGGCAGATGCGCACACGCGTGCGGCCGTTGGATGGGTCAGGTCGAGCTCGCGTTGAACGATAAAGAAACACCTGGGTCGTTATGATGCGCTGGTGCCACGAAAGGTGCGAACCGTATCTATGGAGAGATATACTTGGTCTGTCTAGCCGGTTTTGTTTATCGCTTCGCTTATGACTTCGCCTAATTAAAATAAAAAATAAAAATCGGTAATAGTTGACGTAAAACGGTTGTTTTTATTATCAAAGTAAAACCAAAGACATAACGAATTAATTCAAGATTTATTTCCATTAGACAATTGTAATGTGGTTAGAAGTCAGAATTACCAGAAAAAATAAATCTTAAATAATAAATTAATTCGCTTTATCACTCAAGACTGCAATCACCGCTTACCGTCAGGTGGGGTTAGTCATGCATTAACTTATAATGACTTAGTAAAAAAAAAACTATATTTATTATACAAATTAATGGTTTTCTAGTTACATTAAAATCATCTCCTCCCTTTTTAGTATGTATGATATGGTTCAAATATAATAATCAAAATTACAACTACCTCCTTTTGCCCAACAGCGAATGACGCAAACAATGCCAGAATTATTATACCTATCCGATTTTAAATAGTTTCCATTATTTTATTATTAAAATAGGTATTCAAATAACGAAAATGAAATGGATAGATTATAGGAACCTCATACATAATTTATGAAGTACCAATGGACGTAATAAATTAAAATCATACACACTAGGTAAACTCAATTTATTTCAAGCAGGTCGTCAAAATTGTTCAAAACATTATGACATTTAGTGGTCGGTTCGATTTACTACGTGGTACTTGGTCATATTGACCTTCCCAGCAGCTGGTACAAGACTCCGACGGAGGTCTCGCCTTGGTGTCGTTGACTCCGCTACCAGCTGTCCTTGTTTGCATATGGCCACTTCATATCCGAAAACTGGGCCACGCAGCTACCGTCGTTCGAACATGTAGGACAAAAAAGTTCGATATCGGATTTTCGATGCCGATGGTTATATTACTTGACATAAAAATATTAATGTGTACATGGAATAAAACTGTAACGGATCGCTGTCTGTACATAGCAAATATATTTAAAAAATTCATTTGGGTTTGGGGGGACACAGAGAAGGCAAAACAATGATTGTGCACGCTTTCATCAGAAACGGTTTATCCGATTTAAATGCAGGTTATAATGTGATGGGCTTTAGTGATTTGTTCATATAAATCGGTTAACAAATGAAGAAGTTATGTCAAATCATGTGAATAATTCATTCACTGTTACTCCAAACGAAGTTGGCTGGGTCACCTAGTAACAAATATAAATTCTATAACGCAAACCACAAACGCTCTTAGACTTTGCTAACTGATTATTTATCATTACCTATGTAATAGTAGGTTCCAAAATAGTATGTTAAAGTTAAAAAAATAGTTTCAGAACTGTAAAATTCATTAAGTACCTAGTAGGATTTACTTCGAAAGCGAAGATATTTGAAGCGTACTTCATACTGTTACATTGCAATTAGGTGGATGTTACAGTGACCAAAACTGAATACTGGGAAGGCCTTAAGTCATTCGAAGACCTAACCTTTATAACTAAACAGACCAACAGATTAAAGTGACCTCCAAATACGGTTCATGATGTTTTACCAATATCTATCCTACTTTATCATATACTATTTCTTGACGTACGCAAGGTACCTTGTGACCTTTTGAAGGTTTTTTGTTTTCGATATTCGGTCTGGTAGATATTATCATAACTAAATTTATTTTGCGTTTATATTTCATATCTTATTGAAATCACATTGTAACTAAAATAATTGCTTTGACTGTAATCACTATTTTTAGTAACAGAGTTTAATTAGTAGACACGGTATTAATGGGGTTTATGGGTACTCATTGGGTTTAAAGGTGCGTTCCGCGTGGGGCTTTAACTGGGTCAGTAGGAACGAAAGGGTATCTCACATGTACGTGTACGGTTGGAACATTCGTTTTACTTTCAGAGTTCACTTCGCACACGTATTTATATTAATGCAACAATAAAATATTGCAAATTAATTAACAGTATACACCACTTGTGTAAGATATATTCATATCTTAATTAAAATTATTATGTATATTATCGATATTTTAATATAACTGATAGAATTTGTTAAAATATCTTATTTTTTGTACAAAATGAGTAATGGTTGGCGGTTTGTGGAAATATTCAAACCCCGATGGTAAGTATATATCATCACCTAAGAAAACAGTAAAAACCGATATTTAATACATCAATATAAAAAATTCAGTTCCATTTTCCAAAATACATGTTATGAGCAATTAAAGCAAAAAAAGCGGAGGTTAATTGGATCCCCTTCCTGATTTTCCCATAAACTTGGTTCTTTACTTGATGTTCTGGTGTAAATACGTTTGTATTGTAAGGAATTCTGTTACTCATACGAGAATTACTACGTTCTATACATATCAGTAATCCGTGGCAACACAATTCGCTCTCTTCGTAAAGCAATGATACCTGTGGAGAATCTCATTAAAATCGGATTGAAATTTATTTAATAAGAGCAACGTAAATTTTTTTACGCACGTTGTTAAATAACTAATAAATAGACGACCCATATGATAGCAAATGGGCGTCAATGCCCATGGATATCAAAGACGTCGGCAAAACGTAGCCAGATCGTATTATTTCAGGAAGCCAAACATAGCCACCGATTCCGTAAATATTTTAATGTTGATTTTAGTTGGAGAGTAGAGGAGAGGTGTAAAAAATCTAGGATTAAATGGATTCCAAAGACTTAAAGACCTGGCATCAGCCTCGTCCGCTGTTACCAAGCTGCACCACGAGCTATGGCAAGGACGGCTTCTTTAATCAAGTTCACAATTTCTTAGAATTCATAACATCTGTCTTTCGATTTAAAGTACATGTTTAACATTAAATCAACATTTCTTTATATTATTAAGAAACGGGATTTGTACCAAAATTATAGCTTTGGTACAGTTTTCGTGGAATAGTCATTAAACAACGGTGAGAGTGGTGTGATGTTACCTGATACACCTGTCGTTGGTAACAGCCAGCGTGGTTTCTTGGTATCCGTTGATATTTATAGTGGCGGAAATAAAGGTCAACAGGCAGCCACTATTAGTACGTGTTTAACCTTGGCGGTTTACATATTTTAAGCAATTAGCGAATATAAAATACTATCATTAAATACCAGTTCAACTTGGACAAGATATCCAAATATATAGTTATGAAAAAAGGTTGTTTAAATTGATCTATAAAATTCCTTTTGAATCTTATCAAAAATTTCAAGAAACAGACAGGTTGTATTTGTAATAGATTCAAATTTTTGTTTCGATTAGAGCGTACGATGGATAGGGTAATAAAACGTACATTGTTTTAATTTAAATTGGAAACAAAGCATAGGGGAGCAGGACGGCGCTATCGGTAGGTCGTGTCGCACGGCGCGGCGCGGCGCGGGCGCACCGCAATTAACCAAGGTGCGTGCGCAGCTGACGGCCCGCCGCCGCACCTGCCGCCATCTTTAGCATTTCTTTACCTTTTTTTCGCCATCCAAGTTATTGGCCTATTTTTTATAGCGCAAGATGCCGGTGCAGCTGACGCGGGCGTTTGATAAAGGCATTGTTATCCGTCCCTTGAGGACCCCGAGGCGATGTCTAGGATAATAAGGATGCTCAGCTGTCTCGAGATTTGAAAGGTTTGAGGCCAGGTGCGGGCGGACACGTGGTCACACGAAATCTAATCTACTTTTGTTCCTTTTCAATGAATAAACGTAACGAGATCTATTGATGCCGTGACGTCTTAATAGAAAGAATATCGCGGCTTTGTCGCCGGTCGAGTTCAGTATTCGACTTCAAGTCGCAAGTCGAATTAGTCGAGAACTAGTTTGGATTGTTATGTTATTAAAGTTTCGTCGTTCCCGCCAGTGACAAACAAGATTGCTTACATTATTCCACTAAATAATAACGAAGTAAACAAATACTGTTTATGTTAATACTACTGATATGTCGGTAACATTCTGTGTCGCAGTATAGTTTTTAAGGTTGACGCTGATTTTCTGTGCCCCCATTTTGAAACAGATATCTACGTATAAACACCCACAAGTGGAAGGCTTTATCCAATATTCTGACTACAAATAAATGTCTGTTGAAAAATTTAAGCTGGTGCAAATAGGGTTAAATAGAATAATAAAAAATTAGGTATATATGTATATATTATCTTGAGTTCTTCTTGTCGTCTTTCTTGTCATATTATCATTATAAAAAAAATTTGAAATAAAATAACCATAAAAAATATCTATAAAAAATTGTAGTAGTACAGTACAGTACAGGTTTTCTAATATTATGATCACACGAACTTCGCAAGCGAAGTTCCATGAATTTAATAAGAGTGGTCATTTGAAGATATAAATTTACTGTATGAATATATATACATATATATGTAAGTACTTTTTATTTGCTTTCAATTACATTTTTTTCAATACTATCTAAGCTAAATATACAAAGATGCGTCGATTTAGTGACGAGTTAAATACTCGCACGCTATGAACGGCCAGAATGAACAATAAGAACAAATGATACTCGATTCGCAACATTGCAAAAGTGCTTTGACTTCGGCTGTCCACGGCCCACCTGCTTTCTGTAATTATGTACCTACATATACTAATAACATACGTGTGTTTACGTGCTGAGAACAAAGGAGAAATTGGACCGGCCCCACATCGACTTCTGCTATCAGATATTAAACTCTCCCCCTAATTTTTTTGAGTTCATTTTACCGAAACAGCATCGCTCAAATTAGCGTTTTGTTTTGTTTTGTTTTGTTAACGAATAACAGCATTATATTGTACGGCGAATTAAATATTGAATCGTAACCGACAATTCAATTCGTTTACACTTAAAAATATACATTATTAATTTTGAAGAGTCTTCTAAATTTGACCAAAACCATTGTGTTTTTGTATAACAGCTTTATAGTGAGAGGAACTAACCTCAATAATGGGTCCAACATTTTGAGTTTTATATTATTAAACAATTGATTGTATTAATTGTTAATGTATTCACCGCGAATATTTGTATAAAATATTTGTATAATGATTAGTATTATGGCATAAAATTATTGTTTGTAAATAATAAATATTTTTTATCATTTTCAAACAATATTTGGCTTTTTTAAGTATAACGTAAATAGTAAAGGACGTAATTGTTTTTTTTTATTTTAATAATGTGTAGTAAACAAGTGAACAAACAAAGAAATTAGCACTCAGTATACATTGGATATCTACGTATATCTGTTTGTGTATCGTGCTTGGAACCCCTCTAAATCAAATACGGTTACGCGGCATGGTAGCGTGAGCCCCATGGATCGATGGTAGGCCCTCGGAGAAGCACCCTTGTCGAAACTAGGTCATGCACCCCCATAGCGCACCCTCGCTACCAGGGCATTAGAAACCGCCGGAGGTGCTTTACATTTATTCTCATTGGAAACGTTGAAGAATTTTCAGCGTAACTGAACCTTTTATATTGTTATTTTGTTAAACAAAGTAGCGAAAGCTGTAAAAGATAAGTTAAGGAATTGATATTCAGTAGTTTACGAACACATTGTACAAAATACATTTGGCCAAGATCGTTATTGGGATGATGTTCAAACTTCAGCAAGGTATTTTTAGTTTCCTAAGATAAAATTTCCTTTTATTTGATACGTCGATTGGCGTAATCGTAGTGTTAGTATTGGTTTATAAATCTGTTTCCCGTACAGAGGACTTAAAGTTGGATCTTAGACGCTTTTTAATATACATATGTAGCTGCGAACTTGAAATGAATTATCACATTTCAAAGAAGTCAAGGAAAACGTAAGGAAATTCGGATCTGTGTTTTTTTCAAGTTTGTAAAGTCTATTAATGCAAACTTTTTATTTAATTACTTAAATCCGTTCAATATTTGCAAAAACCATTTGTGAACTATGGATAGGTAAGAAAGGGGTAACGATTCGATTTTTCGTCAGAAATAAACTGTAAAAATACGTACATACGCGTATTTTTATGTCAGTGATGTTATTAACAGCACTTTAACCGACTATTGCATTATAAGTGCGTGGTACTGCGAAGTTTTTTGAAAGGTACTTGGCGGAGTTACAAAAGAGAATTAAAAACGTTTTGTCGTAATGGCGGCACGGCGGTTGCCCGCCGCTGCAATTGTGACATTCGTTTTTTGTATTTATTTTTTTATTCTATTTTATAATGGCTGCGCAATTTTCCTTGCCGTGCTTTGTTTTCTACGCCATTTCTTGAACAGATTTTTATCATAATGATATTGTTGTTAAGTGAAGACTCCTCAGTATGTAAACGGTTATTAAAAATAACAACGTATATTTTTCATCACGCTGATTACCTAACTGTTCCTATGCATTTCGAATGACACGCACGTGACATAAACAAATATGACAGTGGACAATATCAATATCTGTTTCTTAAAATAGAACCAACATTTATTATCACGTAATTGCCTAAACAGAATTAACCCCGGTCCCATACTATAGATGGCTCATTGGATTCTTCGTTGCTTCTATCGCAGGGTAACTACGAGTATATGGGTTTTCAATAATAACTTGAAAAGTCTAAGCGTTAGAATCGAATTATAAGTTTAGTAGTAGAACCGCGAACTTCGTATCGTCTTGGAACATTTGGCCTGTTTTTGTAACATTTCTCATCAATGCTAGGCTATCGGTCATAGCATTATGTTGTACAGCCTATAGGCTTTCTCGGTAGATGAACTATCGAACACAAAAATAATTTATAAGTTCACGATCGAACGTATCGAACATAAAGGTATTATAGTATAGATTTTATTAAAAAATATATAGAAAAACATGCCTTTTACTTGTATATAAAGCTTTCGCACGGGACTGAACTCGTAACGTAAATAGGTCTGCTCGACTACACCAACTAAACTGCTAAGTTGTCAGTTTTGAAATATCCATGTGCATTGAATCTTTTAATTGCTTGAACTCTAGAGCTTGAAATGTAATAAGCTCATTTAACATCTGTGGTCGAAGTTGGAGGGCTAAGTAAGTGTCTAATTGCGTTAGTCCCCTTTCATGGTGTTCTAATTGGTGCATGGGTCACGGGTCGAATTGAGGTCATGGCTTCAGCGCCCCCTGTCAAATGTCCGCATTGCTCAGCGCTTGGGACATTTTGTGTGCAACCTATAATCAGGATTTTTAGGGGTTGGCCATGAGGTACGGCTGCCAAAGGGTTAAGGACTAAACATCGCTATCTGTCAATCCGACCAGTACAGGGTTATAGTTCTGGTTCTAAACAGATCCTCGAAATGTTTACAGATTTGACCGCTATGACGACAATTAACAAAAGGAACAAATCTTACTTACTTCAAAAAAAGGAGCTGGTTCTCAAATTCGTCTGTATTTTTCTTTATGTTTGTAGATCAACAACTTTTTACTAGTTGTACAGATTTGGATGATTCTTTTTTTATTCTAAACATTTTAAACATTTAATTATCAAACATTTTAAACTTAATTTTATGTATTAACAATACAAAAACAGTACGAATATATCACGTTACATCCTAATCTACGTATTTAATAGCGTTATGGGGTAATTTCAAGGTCCGCTGTTTTGTATTTCCCGCCATTTTGTTACGCTGACAGGGGGACTAGTGTGCTAAGGGGCTCCTGTACGCGCGTAAAATAAACCTGTGGCATAAATCACTCAGCAACAGGCCCCCTGCGTTAACTGATAATATCTATTAGGGAAACTAATTAAAATTTTAACACGACCTTGCCATTCGTGTTTAATGGGTTAGATGTTAATTAGGTTAAGGTTAAATAGTTTTTGCTAAATCCTGTCCGTTGGTAGACAAGGTGTTTACCCGGTTCAACGTGGTCGGTACTCGAGCGCTGTGGAAGAATTATCTATGTTCTTCGTATCCGCTTTCTAGAAATAACGAAATGATTTTTCATCTTTCCGTTCCAGTACTGCAGAGCTTGTTTTTCCTTGATTGATAACGTGTGATGTCCTTGCTGTTACAGATGTCCTTTTTCAACGACTCCTAAAATTTACCAACATAATTTTCGAATACAAATTAGGTTTATTGCATACATTCAGATATTAAAACAAATAAGGGAGTAAACTTTAATACGGTTACTGTTGAAACATACAATTTAAAGCTATAATAATACTAAGAGGACCATAGATCTTTTGGTTGCTTTATCTGATCATACAAACAATATAATAATATAATTATTTATAGAGCAACTTATTTTCTACTTGACTACAGCGATATTTATTTTCTTATTGCTCGTATGACTATAAAAATGTATAAAAATAAGCGTATACAGCAACAATATAATTATGGATATAATACTAATTGGTGGATGGAATACTAAATTGATCCCAAGATGGCAGATTAATTTATTGTTGTCGTTAACAGAGGTCAGCTCTCCTGCTTACCCTTGTTGGTAAGGCTTCTCTATGGATTAAGGTGGACGGCAGTAGCCATTTACCATCAAGTGGTGCGACTGTTTATTTGTCTGCTACGTAAAATAAAACAAATATATCACAAACAGATACACCATATATACCTATTATACAAAAATGTATTATATAGATTAACTTTTAATGATTTAAGATGTAACACTAACGGCCGGTTTCTGAAAGGCTGATCAACGAAGAAATTAAGAAATTCACTGTCAAATCTATTGTCAAACTTCAATTGGGTTGCAGAAACCATGATTATTCAGAAATTATTTGCTAATCAACGTTTCAGAAATTCGAATTTACTTCATAGAAATTTCACGTTAATATGGGTGTTATATCAACGAAATTTTGACAAGCCTTTCAGAATCTGGCGGTAAGTTTTAATAAGTGCTAATTATGAGCATTTGATGCAAAGGTGTGGTGGCATGGATGTAATATTAGGAATTTTATTAAACCATTGCTGATCAAAATGAAAATAATCGTATCGATTGTCTTTATCGACGGTTTACTTTAATTTTTTAATCAATTAGTCATATGAAAATTTAAATTATTATAAATGTAAGGTTTTTGAAATTTTGTGTGCATTAAGAGCTGGAGTAATTACATTCGTAACAGTTAAAGTTAAAATGAAGAACAGAAATATAACATTTCCTTTTTCATAATAATAATAACAACGCTACACACTCATTACTCCACACTAGGACTTCCTATGTCGTGCATATCATGGACAACATATAAAGACAGGAACACACACACAAACCGAAAACAGAAATTTACACTCGACATTTAAATTTCTGCCTCGCTGGGAATTGAACCCCTTTGAACGGCGGCCCGTAACGCCACGTGGGTCCTTCTTCAAATCAATGTGTCATACATTGTCTTGTATCTAAATTGAATAAATTGAAACAACGGTGTACGTTCATACTGTTTGTTACACACATGTATAAACTGCCTCATGTTATTGGACAGAACGAAAAAACATATTACGGGTACTTTGATAATGTCAATTTGAACTCGAAGGATTTGGTTTGATTGGACGCATTGAAAAATGTATACGTTGCTCGATACTGCCAATTATAACTTAACTGAACACCGGTGACGCGAGTTTTAAGTTTTTTCCCATCCATAAATTGTATAACACATCGAAAACCTTCAAACTTATTACATAACCGATTTTTTAAAGAGCCAAGGAAGTAATCCACTTTATCACATTTCTAACCACATGAAAACAAAATATGTTAGTACTATTTTAAGCCTATTTAATTTAAGCTGGTAATTTATCGTGACAGTTATCTACACTATATAAATAGCTACCTATTTCTGTTTCCATTCCTTATAAAGAATAAGTAGTTACCTTGTATTAAGCGTGTTTACCGTTATGTACATATATAATTCATCTGTTCCTGAGTATGTAATTGACCTCTTTCTAAGCGATATACATATGTAGTTGGTGTTTTAACATATTTTTTGGTTACGTTTAAGCACATTCGAGAATGGTTTGCATTCATAATTGGAATCAATAGAAAATGTTTTGTTAATTAATTTAACTATTCATGTCTATTGTATATTCCAGAAAAACATTTGCCAAATTTCCTTGTTTAAACGTATATAAAGGTAGTGTATAAAAACAGTTTGAGTAGTTAAGTATAATAATGTTGTTAAGATTTTTTTTCTGATTGCGTTTGTTCCGCTTAGGTCCGAAATGGTTTATCCTGTTATCATGTCCGATGTTTTTATAATCATAATTATTACCTGTCACATAGTAGATAAACTCATGCATTTTCATACATTTAAAAAAACTTTCCTAAGGGGTTCTTTTTCACAGAAGCAGTGATAGTTAATCTCATATGATTTAAAAGTGCATGCAGGATTCAAACCCAAGCCACGCTACGAGATCGATGAGAGGTTGAAAT
>DWJN01002687.1:0-14842 GCA_018248895.1 Carystus phorcus
ACAGAAATTTAAACTCATCATTTAAATTTCGGCCTCGCTGGGAATCGAACCCAGGACCCTTCGAACGGCGGTCCAGCATGGTAACCATTACGCCACGCGGGTCGTCATAGTCGCTGTATTAATAATAATGATTACTCTTATAATTTTAATATTTCAGTACTCATTCTTGAAATATGAGTTACAAATTTGCCCAATCCTTATTTAGTTCTTTAAAATGCATGATGCATTGTAAAATCTACACATGAGGGTATATGCAATACAGCTATTATTTCCTTACGAGTTAAAAAACCTGCGAAATATAAAAAAAAACTATGTGAAAATTTTATTATTTCAAAAGCTCTTAACTCAAAATAAAAGCTATTAAGTTTATTCGAGTTTCCGACTTTAATTCGAAAAAACATAGAATTTTGAATTTGTTAATTTCGCATAATCGCGTGTAAAGTTGATCGAAGGCGTTTTTAAACGCTGTATATAAGTAGGTGAACGCAAAATTAACCTTCTTTAATAAATTATTCAACGAATGACCTGTTATGATATTAAATCGTGTATCATCGGTCTCAGCTCCCCATTTCATTCATTTCGCGGTATTCGGGAATATCTCACCTCGCGACGCCAGGTAAATGAAGTCAGTCTCGGCCGGACACCGGTTACGGTAGGAAGTGTGCGTTTATCGCTGCATCATATTAACAATAATGTACCTACCGATGAATTAGAAGTGCTTAAACTAATATAAACTACGGTATTGTAAAAACCTCATAAGTTTTGGAGGAGTTCGCAATACTCAGAAAGTATAGAAGTACTAAAGCAGAGAATACCGATATTTGTTACCGTCGAAATCAAAACAAAACATCATTTGATTAAGCGATTTCAAAATGTCCGAACACAATTTATATGGAATTAAACCCGCGCCATTTTGGCTTGACGACCCAGAACTCTGGTTTGCACAAACAGAAGCTCAATTTTTCTATTACAACGTGAAGGATGATTTCACAAAGTTTAATTATACTATCGCACAACTAAATAAAGATTGTTTAACTGTCGTTAAAGATGTCGTGTTGTCACCGCCCAACGAAAATAAATATGAAACGTTGAAATCTGAGCTATTGAGTAAGCTAAAGGAGTTCAAAGTGAATAACATCAAGGAGATTTTGAAAGCTCAAGATGTAGGCGACAGAAAACCGTCTGAGTTCCTGCTATATTTAAAGGATTTAGCTGGACCTGAAGTAGCAGAAGAGTACATAAAGAGTGTCTGGAGCAGCCGTCTTCCAGCTAAGGTGCAATGGGTCTCCTCTTTCCTTACTTCTTCTTCTCTGGGAAAAATCGCTCACCTCGCAGACTTGGCAATGAACTCGCCCTCAATGAATCCACAAGAGAATAATAAGTGTCAAGCCAACAAAATAAACGTCAAGTCTGAAGCTAAAGATGACGACGCGATGAAACAACTGACTAAGCGTGTAGAGGAACTTACGATGAAAGTTGATACTCTGTCATCGAAGTCTATCAGTAATCAAACGCAGGGTATATCAAATAATTCCACCACAAAGATGGCAAGTACACTAAGTCTTAAAAGTCCATCATCTATTTACAAACCGAAGACATATAAACAAGATCCCTTTATTATATGTTGGTACCATGCACAGTTTGGCTGGACTGCTACGAAATGCGTTCAACCTTGCAACTTTACAGTTTGTTCTCTTTCTGCTATAAAGGCCTCCGTTTATTTTTAATAAACTTAAAACAAAAATATATTATTATTTCACATAAGTTTCTATGATATATAATACTAAGTTATGTTCTAATTAGGTATTATATATTTTATCATATTCATTTTTGATTTATTGATATATACTGTTAACGCCGTTTTTGTGGCACTTAAAATTGCAAACTTTCGACATTTCAACATTAGCGACATCGAATGTTTTCTTGTAATAGATTAAAACCGATAACTTTGGACATATTTTGTTTTCTTTTTCGTTTATTTTTTTATCTTAACTATCGTACGAATTTCTAGTATAGGACTTAATGTTCAATTTTCAATTCTACCCATCTGAAAATATTAAATTATTTTTTTAAGTAAAGTAATATGTAAAAGGTACTTTTATAATTATGTTATAAATTTATATGGGAATACCATTCAGTTAGTTTCACCAACCTTTAAATTCGTTATTCCGACAAATCCGACATATCCTTAACATACATATCCCTGTCGAATATACAATACTCAATACAGTAATTATTAAAGCCCTTCCAAATAACTTCAATTATAGTAAAATGTGCAGGTACATTAGAAGTTCAATATCTATACATTCGAGTTAGGTAGGTACTTTATGTTACGATATCAAGTTACTTATTCCGAATTATGATTCAGCGTATATTAAATTATTTTGCGACTAACTATTATTGATAACTCATGGAAATTTGGACTGCATTTGCGTTGATTTATGGCTAATACTCATCATGTATTTTTAAATCTATATACCTATCTTATCCGCTCGATTGTCGTTACTGGCCTTGACTTATTGGTATTGTGGATCGATGCAAGATAAAGAAACTGGTCGTAAGTCAGTCTATTGCTGACGATTCTGTCACCCGGGTGGAATAAAGCAATGTGGTCTTCTAGACTTTTAAATATGTTACATAGATAACTATTAATAGGCTATTATGCGCTTACGCAAGGAATGCCGTGATAATGAATAACGTAGTAATAGTTTGGATAGAAAAATATTGTAAGATTGGCATAATTTCAGTGAAATTATAACTGCAATTCTCTTTTGCAGGGCCCGCAGAAGGAATAAATAAATTGAAGATTGTCAATTCGAAACTCAACAAAGACATTATTATATACAAATAAGACTTACCTTCATGGGAATGCCAGTGACTGTTGTAGTTGTTAATTTGTAGTGTGGCAAGACCAAACGACCCAATAAATTGGCCAAGTTGCTAGCACGAGACACTATCACTTCAACACCCATCAGGCCTCCACCCATCTGTGTAAATTATATTTGATTTAGATCGAGAATGAAGCTACCTCTAAATTTTAGGTTGAACACACTTAAAAAATAAAATTCAGATTTGGAACTATACTCATTAAACAGATTATTAAATTATACTTGCAATAGACCAACATAAGAATACAATATATTTTATATTTGTTCATAAATAACATTTTTAAACTAAATAAAGCATGGTGGCTTGATTCAGATACGCAAGTGTTTTACAGGGTTGACTAAACTATAGATTTATGGAGTTCATTACCAGTTTCTTCAAACAATATTAACAATTTTAAAAAACATTTATACCATTATGTAATAGTATGTAATAATAGTAATAATGGAATAGTAAAAAAAATATGACATTAAGGAACACTAACAGACAAAATAAAAATAGTTAAAAATTACTTTAATTGTATTTTACAAAGAACATTTTTTAATAATAATATTGGTCAGAGCAAAACATCCATAATCAATAATTATCAAATATGCAACTAAATTTAGTGGGGCAAGTTTTTATATTAATTATATTTGCAAGATTTTGTTTGTCACACATAGCTAAGAGCAAATACAGTTTAAACTTTCTCAAAGCTAACAGGACTGTTTTAATCAAAGTGAGGCATATGGCATGGCATGTTATTCATGAATTATGTAAAAATCTTCAATTTACTACTACTACTACTACTCTATACTACTTTGTACTAGTACTCTATGACAACCAAAGAGCATCTATTGTTTGTAATACTCGGGTAATAATTAAAATAAATCAATTTCTATGTTTTATTTGTTATTTTATTACCTCTGTAAGGGGTTGATTGCTGACCTCTGTTTCTGCCTTTTCTGGTGTTACATTTATAACAACTAAATGGCAATAATTTACCACTAAAGTTCTGTAAAAAAAATATTATTTACGTAGTGACAAAAATTAATTAATTAATTTCAATAACCCTAACAAAAGATAATATGGATAATTTTGAATGTAAATGAAATATGATTTAATCAGAACAAAGGTTGGATGCTTTAAATAAGTGAGGAGAAAACACATTTTTATATTTCAAATACTTACTGTGCAGGTGGCGTAGATTCAGACGTAGAACTTGACTGTAATGAGGCAGATTGTGGCGATACAGAAGCCTTTTTGTTCTGTTGAACAAGTGTTTTTAATGCAATCTCAGCTAGACTTCGGATGGAGTCATCATCTCTAGCACTGGTGATGCAGATTATCCTGCCACTAAAATGAAAAAAGTATTTAAAATCATAAATATTTTTTTAAGGAACAATTTGTTAGGGCAGGTTAGGTTGAGCCTCTAGGAAACTTGCCAATTATAGTCAAAACGAAGATGTTTCCAATAAGCTCTTATTTTATGCACCAAAACGGTGTTGTAGTTTATATGCTCTGTTATGAGTTCTAGTTAAAGAATATTATTTTCTCTTCTAAAAGGAATGCCAGTTTCTTTTACTGTTTATTCCTTTGTATAATTAGCTTAATGCACAATCACTTACAGTTAAACACTGCATGCAATATAGATATTAATAAAGTAACTATAGTAATTTTTACAGTGACATTAAACACCTAAATATAAAATAACAGAATTAGTAATAATTTATATTTTACAATCTTAGGCTTGATGTGGAAGGTTTTATGACAAGATAAAGAACTTTTACAATATATTAATTAACAGTAATATATCAAGTATTGTGTTACCAGTTTTGCATGTGTTTCTCGCTGACAGCTTGTATGGGAGAGGGTTCTCCGAGAGATTCTATGGCAGCACAGAGACCCACTACATCTCCACCAGCTCCTCTCCTGACCGGTCCAACAATACACAACCCATTTAAGATCTGTGGGATTCAGATTTTGCAAATGCACAGTTTTAAACCTATGAGTCTAATTTTAAAATGATGTCTATATTTGTAATCTATCAAAATTGTATTTGAATATAATTACATTACAATAATTGCAATATTATTAAAAACATCAAATATTTTCAAATTGCTTTATTGAAATATGGATGGCTGGAAATATTCCTTTATATTAAGTCTTAAATTGGTGACAAAATTTATATATATTTTTTTATTTAATATAATTTAATTTATTAATATATAAAGAATAAAGTAAAATAAAGGCTTACATGAGTTAAATTTTGTTGAGCAGGAACCCAAGTATTCAATATATGTGCAACAGAATCACTCACTATAAAACGGACCTAAAAGAAAACAATTAGATTGAGTCCAAATTTTTGGATTGATTGAATTTATGTATTTAAAATTTGTCTTCTACTTTGGTGTAAATTTGCTGTTTATAATAAGTAACTTTATAAATTGCCAACACAATTTTAGATTCATATTGAATCTGTTTTTAATCACGTTTATAAAAGCTACTTAAAGTTTCCGCAAGCTATGTTAATGAATATAACAATGTCCAATTTATTACTTTACTCTCAAGGAAATATATTTTTTATAATTTTATAACTAAAAAAATCATAACTTACTAATTTCCCATCTGGAAATAAATCCCAGACGACACGACAATACTCCACGGCGGCTTCAACACTACAAGTCCATAAGGATTTGGATATTGGCGGCAACGGCACATATCCAGGACCTCGGCTCTTAGAAACATCGAAGTCTATAGGATTGTCTGAGGAAATTCCGAAATATGGCGTGTGGTCCAATACAAATATAGTTTTATGATTCGTAGGTAACATTTTACTAACTGCATATACACTACTTTATGACATACAAAAATCTTAACATTTAACACGTAAATAAACAAAATAATGAATTTGTTGATATTTCTACACCTATTTCTAACCTCTCATCTGAAATTACTGAATATTGAATGAATGAAATGATTGAAATTGAACTTGAAGGAGATGAAGAATCTAAAATGTTAATGTCAATTGTCATTCTTTCAGACTTAACTTGACAGTCTAGTCAATGTCAACTATCATGCCAACGTAACAAATTGTCGTATAGACGATAAACGACAGTTAATCAGCATTACCAATAGACAAAGTATTAAAAATAAAAAAGTTAAAGACATAAAACCCACAAAGGTGTAGATATCGTTAAACGAAATAAATGGTTAAATTATTGAATTTAGTTCAATAATAAATGGAGACATATGCCGTCGCAGACATTTATTTAGAACTTTTAGAAAGAAACAATATTGTAATACATGATTTTTGAGTAATTTTGACCGTTTACTCAGCGCACGCAATAAAAGCTCAAAATTTTGCCGTTTTCGCAATATTCTTTATTGATACTCATCTCCTATTCTTCTTAGTGTGATGTTATATAGCCTTCCTACATAAATGAACTATCTTACACTAAAAGAATTTTTTCAAATCGCTTCAGTAGTTCCTGAGGTGACCGCGTTCAAACAATTAATCAACCAAACAAACAAACAAAGTCTTTAGCTTTATATATTAGTATAGAGTATAGATATAGATTTACTTTCATATCTTCAACTAAATTTAAAAATTGACTATACTTTCTTTAATATAACATCAATCAGTTTGTATTGTGTAGAACTGTACACCATACATGTAAATAGTAAAATAATATGTCGGAAAGATCCTATTTGAACTAATTTCACTATCAAACTCAAAGAATTGATTTATCTTTACCTGAACGTTCAAATATTATAAATCTAACTTCATTTTAAGTTCACGTTTACTCTTAATAACATCGCGTGACATAATAATATTATAAAATGATCACGTAGTTAGTCAAATTATTGTTTTTCTACATATATTTTTTAAAATTAAAAGACAAATAAATTTAATAATGTACATCGTAATAAATCAAATTTATTTAGATATTGATGATAATTAAAATTAAAAAGTAGATGAAGGTAATGAAGTTCGGTATTTATTAAGCACGCGTTTTTAACTGATAATAAAAAGTTGAAAGATTTTTATATAGCTTGTAATCAGTTTTACAATTTTTATCAATGTAGTTGAGTAAATATATTTATTTGCAATGTATTACAAAAAATAAATAAAACTTACTTTTCTTTTAATATTATTTCGGACAATTTTATTTAACCTGCATTAGCTATTTATACTTTTGTGAAAAATATACTTTAGCCCATAGACAATGAATTAACCGGATAACAGAAGGAAGACCGTAAACCTTTTAAGCGCATTGTTGTACGTCACTACAGTGAATGTGAGAGAAATAGAGAATGATAAAATGGTGCATTCGTCGATCAAACCGGGCCACACATTCGAAGCCAGAAATTAAATTAGACATCCACCATTTTGTTTATTTTCGCGAAAATACTTTTGTAGCCTATTACGGTAGCGAAATTTTGTACTCCATCATAAGAAGTGATCAGTAACTCTGGCAATGGTTGTAAGATTACTAATGTGCTAATAGCGTAGTACTGTCGGCCCTTGTGTTGAAATTCGCAGACATCGGCCGCGCCGCTAGTAAACACTCTTCGAAAATTAACACCTTGTCATCCAAAAAAGTAAAAAACCCGGGATCGCAGGGCGCTGGAATCCATGAGAAAGGTCCTTTAAAGTTCGTTCAGCGAATATTTAGTAAAGTTAAAGGGAGCAATCCCGAAGCGTTAAAGGTAGGTGCAGTGCAATAATCGGACGTTGGTTCTTGTGTAATTTGGTGAACGGGGTGTATTTTTTATCTAAAGTGCTTTTTGTGTGTAGGAAATTTCTAAGAGTCGTGGGCGACAGTCCTCGGTGGCGCGCCCGGCTAACATGAATCACACGCCTGCACCGGACAGGCAACAGCACGACTCAAATGTGAACCAGGTAGAGGAGATGGAGACTCAAGAAGGTCAGTTTTACATTTCTAATCTACTTATGACTCTTGTCTCTTGTCTCAGTGTAAAAAAAATGTATTATAGTGGTTATTTAGTTATCTAATATTCTTTGGCATTTGAAGTAGCCATTGTCATGCTAACTAATGTGTAAGTATGACATGACTATTTTTCCATGATTCTGCAACATTCCATATTCTCTTCTAAACTTAACCTCAATGTAGTGTAATACCTCAATCTTTTTAACATAAATGAGTAATATTATGTTTATAAACACTGAAATAAAGTACTAGGTTCAATGCACTCCAGCAAATTTGCTTAGTTCTGTAGTACACTTTCTTTGTTAAAAACTGCAAGTTGTCCAATTATGTGTATATTATAGTTATATTTATAATATTCTCAGCATGTGATTCATTAAGCTTTGTTAGTGTAGCAAATCTCAATGAAGACAGAAGTTGGCATACAATATATGATTATTTTATATATTTCTGTTCTAATATTTGGGGTAAATAAAGACAGTGGACAAACTTTGAGGTTATTCTGTTGAAGGCAATGACATTCAGCTAAAGGGTTGTTTGTCAAAGTTGTATACAAAATAATTTGTGTTACTAGTTTTCATTTTAAGAATACATTTTATGTACTTTTATCCTAATGTTGCCATATTCATACCTCTTTTAATTTTGTTTCAATACACAAACAATTATATAATAACAAATAAGTACTATTAATATAAATTGGTGGGATATGGTTTTTTTCGTAAAAAACCATCAGAATGAAACTTCATGGTTGAGTTTAAAAATAAACCTGATATTTACTTTGAGTTCTTAAAAGTAGGTTCTTTTTGGTTCAATGAGGTCAGTTATTGCAAGTCTTCTGCAGGAATAGTAACATACTAAAAATGTAATATATTCAAAGAATTTGTATTGGATGTGTAAGTAACTGAATTATGTACACAGTGGTCAAATTTTATAAAATATAAATGAATTGTTTTAATATTGGTTTTGTGATAGAAAATTAATTTACTAATTTTATAACATTATTTTAGAAAAATTGTTTTTTACATAAATATTGAAGTATTACTTTTGATTGGATAATTTTATTATAAAGTGAATTTTCTTTTAGATAAGTAAAGTGCTATAATTCCATGTAATCCATTATAAATAAATTTAAAGCAATGAAATGTTGACACAGTAATGCAATCAGCTGTTATCAATGCCAATCATTCCAATCATGAGATATAAAAAAATGAAGATGGTTTGTAGAAAACTAGTACAGTATAATCTATAAGAGAACTTGTATATTGTAAAAAAATATAATTATATTAGATTAACATGTGCAAAAATCACTGTATTTACCTATTACCTTTAAAATTTGGTATAAGAGAAGATATTAGTGATTTTCAAAAAGGACCACGTAGTTCAAAATGCAAGTTAATTAATTATGTGTGTTCAATTTGTATCAATGTGGTTACTAGTTGTTCTGAGTAATGCACACTACATAGCTTTATAACAGGAATAGATAATAAAAATATCATAATAGATAGTTTAGTAGAATACTATCTAATCTAACACATGTCTAGAGATGGGATAATGTAACTACTACCTTGTAGTATAGATTTATGTTTGCAATTTAAGCAATTTTTGTTTATAGAAGTATTAACTTGAAGCTTGTGTTTATAAATAGCTATATAGTCTTTATTTTTTCATGTTCTCTGTAATTTAGCTATTGCTGTAAGTAGTAGAGTAACAGAGATTGTCATATGTTGTATTAATATACCTGAAATTTTAGTCATGTTTTTCTTAGTTTACTACTAATGTTTATATAAGTTTTGCTTATTAAGAAACTGGATGTTTATTTATCTGTGCATAATTAGAAGAAATTATGGTTTTGTTCATTGATATTATAAAATTAGTGCAGGTAACTTTTAATAAAGTCTGAATTTTTAGGTTTTACATTACATTTACTTATTTGTGGAAACTAAACTGGCTGCTTTTTGTTCCATGTTGTTTATTCATGACACAATGATTACTGCCAAAATTGACAAGAAATGCAAAAATAATGTCACCTTAACCAGATTGTTTTCAGTATAAGCCATAGATTTAAGGGATTTTCATTAAGAATTATTAACATTTGTGTGCAAGTAATACTCATTTAATGTATTATGATTAATTATTTTCATGTTTTATTTTATATTTATAAGGCATATGTGTATTTCAGTGGAAACTGTTGAGACTGGTACGGACAAGACTTGGGAAGATGATCTTATGAAGGGGCCCAATGGTGAAGTTGTGATGAATGACGTCATGAAGACTCAAGAGACGGCTTCCTCAGATATGCCTGTAAGACAATTAAGTTCTGAGTAAGATGCAATTGTTGAGTGGATAATTATTTTCTTGTGTGCCTTCAACCCTTTAATGGCCCACTTCTCTGCACGGGTCTGTTCATAGCAACCCCGACCGACGGCTTAACGTACCCATCGAAGTAAGAAAATGCTCAAGAAATTTTTGCCACTAACGGTCACCCATCCAGGTACCGACCGCGCCCATAGCTGCTTCACTCTGTCGATCGCATAGGATCGACGCGAGCCGCCGGGCTATGAGCGCTTCACTTCGCTTTTCTTGTAAGTCAATCAATTTTATGTGAATGTTTTTTATCACTTTGAAATCTTTCTGGCAGCTCGCATGTTTGGATGCTGAAATGGAGGACGATGAGGCAAGGTCAGAAGCGACGTTTCGGTTCACGGTTCATAACTTCCGGAATCTCAGGGATTCTGTATTATCCCCACCATGCTACGTGCGTAATTTACCATGGAAGATAATGGTTATGCCACGTCAGACACCCTCGCCGGACCGTCAACAGCAGAAGTCTCTTGGGTTCTTCCTTCAGTGCAATGGAGAGAGTGAATCGTCTAGCTGGTCTTGTTATGCCATGGCAGAACTCAGACTCATCTCAAATAAACCTGAAACAGAACCATTTTTCAGAAAGATACAACATCTGTTTTATAGGTTTGTATGGTTGTTATTTAGTTTTCTTGTTAATTTAATTCTACATATAGCTTTGTACTATTGAAAAGGATGGTAATATAGCAATAATTACAGTAAGGAAAACGATTGGGGTTTCTCCCATTTCATGGGATGGAATGATGTGCTGGATCCTGAGAAGGGCTACATCAAGGATGATTCTATTACTTTGGAAGTGCATGTTACTGCTGAAGCACCTCATGGGGTCTCATGGGATTCTAAGAAGCATACTGGTTATGTTGGTAAGTAGTTTTGAAATTTGTGGGTGTACTATCAAAAGTTTTGTGAATTTAAAATATATAAATGTTTTTTATTTGTGATTGTGTAGAATTCAGACTGAATATTTATTGAAAAATTTAATTGAACAATATCACATGTTTAAATGTTTATTTTTTCTTATAGGGCTGAAGAATCAAGGGGCAACATGTTATATGAATTCTCTTCTACAGACCTTGTATTTTACCAATCAATTGAGAAAGGCAGTTTACAAAATGCCTACAGAATCTGATGATAGTACTAGGTACATACTGAATATTAACTTAAAACATGTTTACAACTGTTGTATTTTATGTAGATTTTATAATGTTTCTGATGTTTTGCTTGCAGATCAGTTGCATTGGCTCTGCAAAGAGTATTCTATGAACTCCAATTCTCTGATAAGCCTGTTGGTACCAAGAAGCTTACTAAAAGTTTTGGTTGGGAAACACTTGATTCTTTCATGCAACATGATGTTCAGGAGTTTTTGAGGGTATGTGATTATCTCAAGTACAAGTAATGTCCCTTCATTGGACACTAACATGTCCCTTTACTACACAATGGGTTATTTGACAAGTTTTTACAACATATGTAAGACTATTAATTAGTAGTTATTTAAAAATTAATCAATTCAATAAGTCTCTGAAAACTTATATGAACACTATGGCGTCTCGCTGGCTTCGGTGACATCACATGCATGTCAAATGGAAAATTAAACAGTAGTAGGCGAAAAGATATTCAACGGCATGTGACGTCATCGTTACCCGACGCGATCCGGACCAGTTTGTGTCACGTGATCTATCTACGTCTAGGAAAGTTTATTTTTAAGTATTGATTTTTGGATAAACTAATAATTTCAATATATTTAACTGCAGAACGTATTTTGAATTCATAACGTACAGATGACTATAACCAACACTTTATTTTTCATTCTGATAAATAGTATAGCCCTTGTGCAATACTCTCACCGACACCTTTTTACATTCATATACAGCTGGCTTTAGCGTAAGGGTTTTATGAGAAATGTTTTAAAGGTTCTTCTGGACAAACTGGAGAGCAAGATGAAAGGCACGTGTGTCGAAGGGACGGTACCGCGACTGTTCGAGGGCAAAATGACCTCGTATATCAAATGCAAGAACGTAAACGTGTCCAGTACTCGAGTGGAAACATTTTATGATATTCAACTCAACATCAAGGGGAAGAAGAACAGTAAGTGCATTATATTGCTGTTTACTTAAATACTTAATAACATTTTATGTTCCAACATAAAATGGAATTTGGAATACTGGTATTTTTATATGATTTCTGTAAAACTTACAGCATTACTGTCCCTAAATCGATATAACTTATGCTTTATGGCAAGTATGAAATAAATAAAGTATTAATTTTAAATTGCAGGAAAAATATTTGTATTGTGAAGTAACATATCATATTATTCGTATTCTACTTAATAACTCTACCTATATAGTAGGGGTCTTGGGACCAATTACTAGCTGGGGTAGAGCATCGAGTAAACAAACAGAAGTACATACATATATAGAGTAGATGAAAGTGAAGAAATCTTATAATCATTTTTCTTAATGATACACACTCGCAGCACTATACTAGGATTCCCTTTCCCATTGCACCCAGGAACAATACACCAAGATACACACCCATACAGAGAGCATATATTAAAACTCATTCGAATTTGTTTCACTGGCAATCAAACACAGGACTTTGAAAGTTAGTCCAGTATGGTGACAATTGTGTCACACGAGCTCAATATATTTATACTAGTAGACCTGGCGTACTTCGTATCACCTTGGACCATTTGTCCCTTTTTTGCATTTATCATCAATGGTCGTAGCGTTGTTATATCAAATCGGTTCAGTAGTTCCTGAGATAAGCGCGTTCAAACAATCAAACAAATTCTTCAACTTTATAATATATTAATAGTATAGATCAGCTATACTCTAAGTGTGTTCCGCGGAACCCTAGGGTTCCGCGATTCCTCTGTAGGGGTTCCTCAAGAATTTAGAAAAAAAAAAAACAAATTGCCCCTCTCTGTAATAAAGAATACACTTTTAAAAAGTATTGTATTCTTGTAGGGTACCATCAAGTATTTAGCTTCGCAAAAGGGTGCCGTCATCAAAAAAGTTTGAGAACCACTGGTATAGATTGTTATACATTCTGTAACAGTGGACCCTCTTATACATTATATCGTTGTTTACAGTCGACGAGTCGTTCAAGGACTACATCAACACGGAGACGTTGGACGGCGAGAACAAGTACGATGCCGGCGAGCACGGGCTCCAGGAAGCGGAGAAGGGGGTGATATTCGCTTCGTTCCCCCCCGTGCTTCACTTGCACCTCATGCGGTTCCAATACGATCCGATCACGGACAGCTCTGTCAAGTTTAATGATAGGTGAGTTTATGAACGTACCGAAATATTTGAATCTGCGTTTGGAACATTTTTTTCTAAAGTATCAGCCTCACGTTGGTTTTTAGCGATTGATACGGTTAAGCGACTGCGGGCGCAGTCGGTGCTTCGATGGGTGACCGCTAATAGCAAAAGTTTCTTGAGCGTTTCTATGTTTCGGACGGCATGTTAAACCGTCGGCTCTAGTTGTTATCTTAAATAGCAATCATCAATGTCTTCGGGCGGCATAAAAATATCCGACTTTGGGTTGCCCACTAACCCCTGCACCAATCCGCACTAGAGCAGCGTGAGTATGTTCTAGACCTTAGTGATGAGAAGATACAGGTCAGTAGAGGACCATTGAGTTGAAGGCATCAGGCGTTGTTTTGCGGGAATCCATTATTTAGTTCGTATTAATATACTAGTGTTGGTCACGGATTGATACAAAGTTGAGTAATATTAACTTTTATATCGATTTGGATCATGGATATAAGTGATAGGAGCAGGACAACGAGGAGCTTAAGTGCGTTGATAAAATAGTTATGAGAATAATTTAAATTGATTTGATTTGATTTGATTGATTCGGTTTATGTTTATTCGTTACACTCATTACAGTCTTAGATATTTCGAAGTACGATTTTTTAAAGTGTTTAATACATATTATTATTTGACCTGCTCTTTGAGTTTAGTGTTTTTTTGGAAATAAATAATTTCGCGTATTTTTACATTAAAAAGCATCACAATAATCAATTTTGTTAGACTAATGTAATATATGTAGAAGATTATATTATTATGCGATCTAATTAAATTATATTAAAAATAAAATAATCAAGCAAAACCCCCATAATACAACACTATGTTGCAAATTCTAGTGACGACATTGTTCCATAGTTGCCTTCTCAAGATATCTTTGTTTCCTCTGAACTTTTTATATAAACAAATCTGACACATAATGTTGTTAGACTCGAAATGGAGTCCGACACGTTCCAAAAGGACTGTCAGCTCATATAGTTTAATAATACATGTATGTTTGTGATAGATTTGAATTCTACGAACATATCAACCTGGACGCGTACCTGCAAGAGAAGCCGGAGACGCCGGCCGACTACACGCTGCACGCGGTGCTGGTACACTCGGGCGACAACCACGGCGGGCACTACGTGGTCTTCATCAACCCTAAGGGCGATGGGAAGGTACGGGGTCTATGGTGCTTTGAATGTTTGTCTGGTTCGAATCGAAATGTTTGGTCCTCTCAACTTAATTCTTGAGGTTGGTTGGTATTCATTATATGAAAATCATATACATGTTCACTATCTATACTAATAATATAAAGCTGAAGAGTTTGTTTGTTTGAACGCGCTAATCTCAGGAACTACTGGACCGATT
>DWJN01002688.1:0-14841 GCA_018248895.1 Carystus phorcus
TCAAAAAGTTTTGGAATAAATAAAATTTTTAAATTGAAAAACCGTCAAATGACTGCTCCCGTCTTTCTAGTGTTAAATATAATGAAATACAAAATTGAAAAATATAATAATTGGAATATGTCGACTCAGTTACCACTTCAATTTAAAGATAATGTGTACAATAAAGTATTTAATGTAATACATAAAAATCCAATGACTCACTCGAAAACATGGTATTTTCACAGGCCATATTAACTGTTCAATCATCAATAATGATAAAATTTTCTCCTTGAGATCATTTCAAGACAATACCAATCAATAATAAATAACTAGTATGAATTCCTTCACAAGGTTCGTAGTGAAATAAATACTTGTGATGAGTGTAGTGACGAGCAGTCCACACTTCACTGGCAGGCAGGACTATGAGCGCATTGTTATGGCTTGAACTTCACAAGGGGGATGTTTTTAGAATGCAGGCACTTGTCACAGACCCACTCCGCATACACTTCCGCAGTCAGTAACTGAAATGCTGGCTCTGTAAGCCCAGTGCAGCCCCTGAAAATAGTACAAATAACCATAAAGATATTGTTACACAATCATTGCGTTACAATTGATCCTAAATTAGATTAATTTGAAATATAAATTTATACTCAATTTAATAAAGATATATTATGCAGTTTTGTATGACAATTGTGATCTTCAATACTATACAAGTCAGAATTGTATATTTGTTTGGCTATAATGTTATCCTTAATAGTTTTCTTGAAGTAAATTATTATGAAAATCACAGACTTCTAAAATGATATAACAATTAGAATTACTGTGAAATAGGGCTGGGTTGTTTTCATTAAATATAAGTAAATTAAACGTAAGTAAAGTTGGAAACATTATTTTTATTTTCTCATTGTATCAACCCATTATCATGATGTATGTGACAGGTTTTTAAACTTTAAACTGCAGCTTTTTACACAACTAATTATGGATTGTGCAAATTTTACATTGTGTATTTCACAATATATATTTTGAATGTCCTTATCTCAACTCAGTTTCAGTCAGTCAGTTGGACTATAGTTATGACTAAACTCAATTTAGCTCTTATAATGAATATTAGTATTGCTGTATAAAATATGAGTACCATTGTTTTTGTTAACATAACTGATAATTATAGAAGAAATACTTATTCACATGTAACAAATGAATGTATTGTGTTCTTTATAATTGCAAATCCAAGATCAAGCTAATAAAAAGTATAATATAAGAATCAATGTTTGTGATAATCTAATAAATTACATATTTAAACTGTTTAACCTTGATAATATGCCTAACTTTATTTTAAAATATTCTTAAGACAGTTATTAACCATATTGATTAAGTCACACTATGGCAGTGTTGTATGTAGACACAGTTGATTTGGGTAATACATTGGTATGAATGTTAAATACTTATTAATTTGCATATTCATTATATTTTGCCTTGTTTACCTACTGTGCGCAAGATATTGGTATTATAATGATATCTTGAAAATTGTTATATGTAAAATGCATTTTAGTCTGAAATAGGTGTGATAATTCCAATGTATAGTTTCAAATTTTCGTATGGTCACCACTAGTTTCTTTTACCGCTTAACCTTCTAATAATTTAAATTATCTTATAAGAAGCAAGTAGTAATGTTTATTTAGACTTGAACTAATTTCATTCACAATATAGTTAATCATCTAAGTATGCAGCAAAAATATTCTATAATAATAATTGTTCAATCTTACCTGTGAAACCAAAAGTTGCAGCCAGATTCGCAGAGGATAGCCTGATCATTATCATGGACTTCCTTGTGGCAGACTCCACAAGGATAAATTGGTGGGGCATTAGGATTTTGTGGGTTAAACACCATTGGCTGATCTGGAGGATATACTTTGCCTGCACTCACTGGCATTGGCTTAGGGCCAAACATTCCCATTCCTTGACTCATAGGCCCCACTCCTTGAACACCTGGCCCGCCCATGGCCATTCCACTCATTCCAGCTAATGGCCCACAACTTCCCATGTTTCCAGGACCTGGCCCCATCCCCATAGACCCACCTCCTCCCATTCCCATAGGCCCACCATGCCCCATGTGACTACCTGAGTATGGTGGTCCAGGTCCCATAGATGTCATAGGTCCATTTCCTCCCATCGGTCCACTTCCCATACCTGAACCCATTGGACTTCCATGTCTCATAGGACCACAATGTCCTGGGCCCATTCCTCCACTCTGCATAGGGCTTGGTGACATAATAGAACTACTTGGGCCCATGGAACCATTTGAACAGCTTGGACCCATTGGTCCATTCATACGAGGTACATTCATACCAGGCCCTCCTCCTCCCATAGGCCCATTCATAGGTCCATTCATCGATCCTGCTCCAAGTGGACTGTGCATTGGAGGACCCATGGGGCTGTTGCTCATGTGGCTACCAGCCATTGACCCCATATTCATAGGGCTTCCCATAGGACCAGAAGACATAGGTGAGCCCATAGGCATAGAATTCATTGGACTCATTGGGCTTCCCATTGACCTCGATGTCGGTCCCATTCCTGGCCCTATACTGTGGTTGCTCATTCCCATACTTGGACCTCCCATAGGAGACATTCCTCCCATATGTCCCATCGGACTCATATTCCCCATTGGACTGATCCCTCCTCTTGGTGGCATTTGCTGACTCATAGGACTCATATTATGAGGTAAAGGACTCATGTGTCTCATAGGTGGACCACCCATGCCATGCATTGGGCCCATCATTCCCATCGGACCATTTTGACTCATCATAGGTCCATTCTGGCTCATCATGGGACCATTGTGTGAAACAGTAGAAGGAGAGTCATCAAAAGGATTAGAAGCCACAATAGTATCACCATATCCTGTTAAAGGGGGTGGAAGTAGATCTTGAGCAGTAGGGGGAGGTTGAGGAGGTAAGGCATTGTTAGCATTTGATGTTTTTCTCCGTTTCTTTGGGTTACTGGGTGCAGGGGCTGGAGGTGTGGGGGTATCCATTGGAGGCTTAAAATCAGGAGGCCCGAGGCCTGGACCCGGTAGCCTATAAGAGGGCATTCCAGCGAGATTGTGACTCATTATGATTTATTCAGTTCCAGCTCTAATGACCATCCTGAGAAATATTATCTAAATGAGCTAATTCAGAAAATACATTTACACATAAGGCACCGCATTGTTACGAGAAAGTACAATAACGTGCCGGAAGACTGCTTGTGTCTATTTCTGTAACAAAAAATATATCATCACATTACCACTTCAGAAAACACGAAATACGGGTCAGGATTGAAGTAATCTACGGATTACCCGATTGTTTGTATTTAAACGTCACTCATCAATGATTACAAGTTGGAGTAACTGAATTTAAGCTGTAGAATATACGAAGAAAAAACAATTCAGTAACCTGCACGTAAAAAATACTAACTCTGTAACAGTAGTAACAAATTCGTAACTTGTAGGCATTATTTTTCAATAATATCAAGTAATAACAATATAAAACTTACTGCATTATCATTTAAGCATCGGAATTACTGATTATTTTTTGTCCTCATCAAGACCCCAAGGCAGGCGTGCAACATATGACAAAATACCAAAAGTAAATCCTTTTTTACGTCTAGATATTATTATTTGTAGAAGGCTCCTTGGTAGAGTACCGATTTAACACATGCGAAGAACACTTTTGTGAACAATTGTTAGTTTATTCAGTAGATTTTTATTTACGACTCACGATATTCCAAACAACACACGCCACATTCACGATATATTTTTATCAGAAAATTGCCGCTAGGGGTCGTCTTCTGCATTCTTTTTTATTGACGCTATAGAAGCATAATATCTTGTTGAACCACAGAGTACATGTCCATACATACATGAATGAAATGAAATCAATTAACTATAATAAAAAATATTTTACTATACATTACATTCTTATATTATCATATTTGAATGATACTAAATAAGAAACAGTTAACGACAAACCAAGTCATTTTGAAATAACTTTGCTGCTTCTAGCCCGGTGTAGTGTGAATTACTTACCTAGGTACTAGATAAAAAATTACTTACTACGTCGTCTTAGGGTGCTATAACAAAATCACTTATTATTATGATTATAAACGTAACTTTAAGCAGGTGTGTACATCTACATTACTCAAGAGTCAAGAGTGAAGTTTTGTATATTTATATATAGGTAGGTACATACCTGACATTACTCTCTGAGTTGAGTGACTTGAGTGACATTTCTCATTTCTTGTCTTAATTTGTTTTGACGAAATTGACATTTTCAATAATTTAAATAGGTTAGAATCAAAATAATGAAATTAAGGAAATAACTTAAAATCAACAAGTTTTTAAAAATGGTTTTAAATAGGTTGTTTGCTGGACTATCGTTAACGCCTAACCTAATTACTAGAAGAACGATACATACGAGTATCGTAAGCTTGGCTAGCAAACCGCCTATAGAAAAACCAAAACCTGGGTTTGGTAAGAGTTACAGAAGAATAGTCCATTTCCCAGAGGAATATACCGTTAAACCTCTAGATGTGACAAATCTTGCTGGTCGAGACCCTGTTACGGGTAAATAGTATTGTTTTTCAAAAAATGAATTCTTCCTGTAATTTTAACCTGACTTTATAAGCTATATCTTGAATTTTATATTACAGGTCGTATTGTAGCGAAAGGTATAGGTGGTGGAATTAAACACAAGTACCATTGGATAAAATGGGTGAGAGATGGCCCGACAGAAGGACCACCTCAAGAAGAAAAAGTGATACAGGTATACTATCAGATTTAACGTAAATATAATTCTCAGAAAACCTGGCACATATCATTGCTTCATTGATGATTCAAGTCTCTTATCATCAGCAGCTTCTGGTGGAAAGTGGACTATTTTACATGTATTTCAAACAAATCTAAATTGTGCACAATGATCTACATTTCTAAAGGTTCTGTGTTTGACTCCCAACAAAACAGATAATGAAATGAGGATTTTAAATTTCTCTGTTCTTGGTCTGAGTGTTCTTTCTTGTCTTAGTATATTGTCCATGTCATCTACAGCTCAGAGAATTTTAATATGAGACCTTATGATATGTGCTTCAATTAGTGCCTAAATTACAAAAATAAAATTGTTTGATCTGTACCATATTGTATAGTGAATAAAAAAATGGCAATCAACATTTTCAATTTTCAGTAGAGCCACATTAAGTACTATTTATTGTCTATATAATTATAATTAAAGAGTACAACAGTAATTGTTTTTACCTAGGTGATGGAAGATGGTTGTAGAACAGCACATATAGCCCTAGTGGCTGTTGGAGCCGAATTGAAGTACATTTTGGCCACAGAGAATATGAAGGCCGGGGATATTTTAAAGACATCTCGTCATTTGCCCAGAATACCAGGTATTTTATTAAATTGAGTACAATCATCATTTATATAATAAGCTGGTGTCCGCTAAGAATTCTGAACTTGATTTGAATTACATCAGATAAATTTTAATTTTCATGTAAAGAGTCATCAGTAATGAATGGATGGTCAAAATTCTACTACATATTTATTTATTAGTTAGATATAAGTGAAAAATATATTACTATACAAGTCCTGTGACTTGTATATTATGACAGAATAACTAAAGCAAGATGGTAGTCTAGTGGCTTCCCATGAGGAAGTAGATGCCATTTACATTTTCAGTAACATGCATCAAGAATATATGGAGTAAGTGAAGTAGTAGTGGAATTGAAATTAGTAACAAAATATCTCACCTTTTCATAACTGAGTGACCCTGCCTTCACCCCATAGCATGCAGTATTGCTCACTACTGAGCACAGATCTCTCCTCATCATTGAGGTCTAGAGCATACTCTTCCATGCTGCTCCAATTCGGATTGGTGGTCATTTAGTGACCAATTTAATGATAATTAAATGAATTTCATTTTTCAGTTAGAGCTAATGAAGGTGATGCCTATGTGTTAGGAGCACTTCCAATTGGGACAATAGTACACAGTATTGAGAAGGATCCAGGTAAGTTACTATAAAATACCAGATCACTTGCACTAAATATATTATATTCTCAAATGTTCTTTTGTAGTGAAACTTCTTTGGAATAATTGTAATTTGAAGCTCAAATGAAACAGAAATATGTCACGATAAAGAGACCAATTTACAAATATATAAGACTAAGCTGGTGAAAGATTGAGATAGCATGTTTTACAAATGTTTTCATTATTCTTCCAAAATTCCTATTCCTATATAAAAAAAGACATATAATTTTAACATAGGTTACTCTTCTGATGTTTCATTCACTTATGTCATATGTGGATAGGACAAACTCACTTTTGTTTAAATTTATTATTTATAGTTAATGGTTAACTACAGGTAGTTGTTATACATAAATTTTAACATTTTCTCTAGTTTTCTGTCTACTTCTAGATATATTTTATGTTCCCTGTTTTCCAAAATCATACACGTAAGCAGAAGAATTATATATTTAAAGATGTATTTAGATTAGTGTTAACAAACCTTTTCCGCTAATACGTGATTAAAACGAGTATCTTTAATCGGAATATCTTTCGTGAAACATCTGCACTGTAATCAATCCAAAAAAAAAATCGGGTACAACATAAGAAATATAAATTACAGGTCGTGGAGGGCTTTATATCCACGCCGCGGGAACCTTCGGCACTATCGTTAGGAGACAGGACGATCGCATCGTAGTCCAGATGCCTTCCAAGAGGCTATTCAGCTTTAACGAACACTGCATGGCTGTTGTTGGTATGTGTTTTGTTACCCTTTAGACACTGCACTTTTTGATGTGTCTTATTTATAGCTGACTTTAAGTGAGCTGTAATTAGAATGAATTATAATAGTAATCATTAAAGTAGCCTTACCATAGTTTGACGCTTAAATACATATAGTAAATTTGGAAAAGATTATGTTTTTAGTGAAGTCACTTGATAAAAGAAGTTGAACGAAGTTTTTTTAAGAGTTTTACTTCCAAAAAATGGCGCTCTTATAGGATCATTTTGCGCTGTATCTGTCTCTTAACATATTTTTCTCAGGAACACGTGGAGGTATAAGTTCAAATTAAAGCTTAATATGTAAACAATGTTCAGATCTGCTATCCTCCAAGGGATTTTCAAGGCCCCGTAGTTGTGAAAATATTAAGCTTCTAAGTCAATCTATCAATTCCTAATATTGACACTCGCAAGGATCGATCTTCAAAAATTTTACATTGTATCTGTTACTCATCAACCATGTGTCCAATCGTTGTAATTTTGGGAACCGAAACTTTCTGAACAAAGTTGTTAATGGCATCAGTGCACTCTATCTTCTATTTCAGATTACATAAAGGACAAATAAGCAAACAAACGTTCAAACACCAACATTGATTTTTAGAATTTTAGAATAGCACTTCACCGCGAACATTTATAAGAAAACCCTACCCAACATTACAACAGATGGGTTATATAGATTTTAAATTTTGATTTCAGGTCGACTATCGAACGTACTCCATGGTGAAACTCATATAGGATCTGCGCAGAGAAACCGATGGCTCGGCAACCGACCCCGCTCGGGGCTCTGGCACCGCAAGGACGGACGGCACGGAAGGAAAATCAAACCACCCAAGCCAGTCAAGAAGATCGCGAGTCCCAAGTCGTTCCCAAAACCCGCCATTCAATTAACGATGCATCCCTAGATTGGTATTTTAGTGTTGTCCAATAAATAGTTTGATACTTATCTTTGTTTTTGATTATTCTAAGTTTGGTACATTCGAATAGTATGTTATTTAGGTATACCTTTTTATGAATAAATTTTAATCTATGTGTAGTAAACAATAAGTATTAAGTTGATACGTTTTACTCCATAAGACAAAGAAAAAAAAATAAAAACGTGTAAATAAATAAATTGTTCTCTTGGATACATAAATAATACCACCAGGTGACATTGTGGTCAAGAGTGTATAACAAAACAACAAATATACAACAGATTTGCACTACCTGGTGGAGCGCTAAACAAACAAACAAATGGCCAAATTTATATTTTATTATGAAAACAAGACCATAATAATTCTATGGTCACGTCCAGAAAATAAATAACTTAACAATTTTCATCTAAACTGATAGTGACCTTTCTCTATATAACCGAATCTAAGTACCTACCTATTATTTTAAGGAAAAATGTATTTTCATAAATTTCAAAAATGGATTAAAAAATATTTTTTATTATCATATTCTTTATTTATTTCATTTAACAACGAATAAATACTTAGTACATACGATGAGATATACTAAAATAATAAATGTCCTTATTATTTACCATTAACACGTTCATTGCCAATCATGCGACGTCGCGTGAAGTGATCGAAAAGTTTTGTATCATGTAAAATATAATATAAATATAATGAGACTATAAACACATTTGCCAATAGTATTTGCAGTAGGTACCTACTTAAGAGTTTATTATTTAAAAAAAAATATGGACCACCAGCAGAAAATTCCAATTTTAGCTTTGGCAATTAATGTGTTAATTATATAGTACATCTTCCATTCATAAAACGCACTGCTTTGTTATAATAATATACAAGACAAGTGTATCCTAAATTTGTATACTATATATATATAAGAGATCAAATACTTTTATATACTTCATTGTAAAATAAAATAATGTAATAAAGGCCGCGTCGCAAGAACCAGTAGCTGTTGAACAATATCGTTAATTAGTAAATACCTCATTTGATTTCAATAACTGATCCGTTAAACAGACCAGTCAAACATCGGAGTCGCATGGCAAATGTGATTTTATTTTTTTATTTATTATTATCCAATCAACATTCTAGAAACGGGTATTTGACAGAGCTTCAAGTTAACGTGCTTGTTAGTTCAATAAGTTTTTGGTAGATAAAGATTCAATAATCCTTGCAGCTACTTAAAACTGCATTTGAGTAGCTTACAACTTAATTCAACAATTTAAAGTATTTAAACCATCATGGCATGTTATTTTATAACCAAACATTATTTAAATCGTGATACATTTAACGATATTGTCAAACAACTAATATATTTTTAAGACTAACCAATTAATGGAGTTGAAGACACTTTTATTATATCTGCTATACGTTGATAAATCCACGGCAAACAAGACACAATACAATATACTTAAATATATTGTTGAAAAAAAAAGGCGTAGGTTACTAACTTTGTGTGCTTTATAATAACGAATAGAGATTATATACTTCAAGATACATTATTTTCAAGCTTAGCTATAATTATTTAAATTGAAAAGCTACCATAATTTTTAAACATTCATAATTAATCCAGTAAAATACATTGTATACACCAGTAGGATTTGAAGTGGAGAAAAATGATCCTAAAATAATACAAAATGGCTGCTGTGTTTTAATTTTTTTTTCTAAAAATACAATATTAAAATTATTGAGCTTATCAAATGAGTGTACTGACAAAAAATATTAACATTAAAAATAATTATATACATATTAGTCATATCACATTTTACAAAAAAAAAAACATTTATTCCATAAAACCCTATATAATATAAAAAAATATTACAGAATCACATTTAAAGCTTAGTACCCATTCAATTTTATTACAAAAAAAACCTTTGTCATTTAGTGATTAAATCAAAAAAGTGGAATCGAAAACATGTATAACTGAGTTGGTTATTGGAACAATACAAGGTCGTTAAAGGCAGACAAAATATAATTTCTTTATTATAACATCTAAACATATAATAAAACTGTTACAGATGTCTGTATATGGCAAATATATATAAAAACTTATAATGCGGGACCTTAAATAAGCAAGAGAACCCAAAACAATGTTTTTTATTATGTCTGTTTGTCTGTATGTTTGTGCACGCTAATCTCACAAACGGCTTATCAGATTTGAATATTTCAGGATTATATTGTAATGGGCTTCACTTAACATTAGGTTTTTTTTCATTTAAATCGGTAAACAAATAAAGAAGTTTATGTCAATCATTTATTGACTGTTAGGCGAAACTAAGTTGGCCAGGTCTCTACAAGTCTTTGTTTTTGAATAGGAAAATCTGATGTCATGTTCAGCTAGGATTATATCTTTTGCTAATGTATACGGTTATGGTATTACTATTGTATCATACAATAATTTTTTTTATGCCCATATGTATAGGTAAATGCAAACTAAATTTAAAAAGTACTTGGGTAATTTTGATCATAATAGTGTTATTTCAGATCTATTATATGCCACTAATCGTAGAGGATTTCCCTCATAAGACCATATTGTAGGAAGGGTCATAATAAAATCAACCTAAGCGTTATTCTATCTCTGTCATATCATTAATATCCATTAAGCCTTTATGATGTGATTGAGCAACAAACATTGACATGTATAATAATGTTAAAATTAATTTTTAACTTAACTTGATAAGTATTCCGATATTGTGTTTTAATGTATGCGCTGAAGCTTCACACTGGCAAAATATACTTTACATATCAGCATAGACTACACAACAATTATAAGAAAAAGTTTACATTTATCTTACGATACATCAATAAAATGCCACTGATAAAGATCATAAACCTTACGTGCTACTGTGACTTATGTGAGCCTCATTCCAAATCCTGGTCTTCATCGGATAATGTCAGCACCTGTTAAACAAGTAATAAATAATATGTTTAATTCAATAAAATATGGTGAATGAAATATTCTAATTTCCGAAGCAATATGCAGTTAGCATATGGTTGGAGAGAACTCAAAAAGTCTTTAGATGTAAAATTTAAAAGGGACCCACATGACAAGCATGCACAAGAAAAGAAGTATCACAATTACACCTAGTAAATTTCGAATTGGGTACCTCCTTCTTTTGAAGTTAGTTAAAAATTCAGTAACGAGAAAGTACTACTTCCATATCCAACACATTTTATAAATTATAAAATATTATAAAAACCTTGATGTTTGATGTATCCAAGGATTTTTTTTTACAAAGATATTCAAAAGAGTACAATTAAGAATAGGTTCAATGGAACTTAGAAATGAATTATCAGACACTTGTATCATGTTATAATCCAATACTCACATCAGTCATCTCAGCGGACAAGTGCAGCTGAGTCAAGCCGGTGACTTCTTCAAGATAAGCCGCACTGTCGAGCACTTTAAGCAGGAAGGCGATACCATTCTGGTTGTGAGCATTGATGACCAGGTCGGAGCAAGCGATGCACTGCTTAAACTTGGTGCAAGTCGGGGTGACAGTCTGATACGAATGTAGAAAACCCCTGATGGAATGAGGCACCAGACCGAGCTCCCCTTGGGTCACATCTGGCTCCTTGTCCCCATCGTCCGTTATGTTATACACTGCCGGTGCTTCGGCCCTGTATACATTTTTATTCTTATACAAAAATAATTGAAGACATGAGTGGATGAAGGTGATATGTCACAAAATTCAAATTACGGGAAAATCGATTTCAAAGTTTTGTGTAAATATATTAGGATACTACAAAACGCCTAAGTATTTCGATCCAATAAATGGTGCCAACTGTTTAATATTTTAAAAATAGGAGCGATATTATAGAAAATAAAAAAATGTGTGTGTGTGTGTGTGTGTGAGGTCACCTGAGCGGGTGCTGCAACAGCGCGGCGAGTAACTCGACGGCGAGCGCTCCCGCGACGGCGGCGGCGCCGGGCCGCGTCACAGTACATTGCTGGTCGAGAGTGCGCTCCTTTAACGACTGCACGCAATACACAATAAACATTATTGTTTAACCGTACTAGCGGGAGGAGGAGAGTGGACGAGTCCCAGTGCGGATTTATTTGGGGGTTAGTGGCCAACCTAAGTATTAGTGTTAGTGGCCAACTCCGCGAAGGATTGGAATAAATTGCCCCCGCGTCAGTGTTATAATGTAGGTGTCTTCAAGGCAAGAGTGAATAGGCATCTTCTAAGTTACTGCGCTCACCACCCTAGGCTCTGCTTACCATCAGGCAAGATGGTAGTCAAGCATTAACTGCTATGTTCATAGCAACCGGGACGGGCTTAACGTGCCCTCCGAAGCACGAAAACGCTCAAGAAATTTTTGCTACTAGCGGTCACCCATTCAGGTACCGACCGCGCCCGCAGTTGCTTAATTCTGTCGATCGCTTAGTCGACACGAGCCGCCGCGCCGGATTACGCTTAGAGTAATTACATAAAAAAAAATTAAGATAACAACGACACTAGAACGAATAGTCCCGGTTTGGATTTCTAGCTGGGATACATTTATTTATCGACCTGATATAACAATGGGTCCTGGGTTTGACTCCCAGCGAGGCAGAAATTTGAATGAGTTTAAAATTTCGTTACGGGTATGTGTATCTTTGTGTATTGTCCATGGCACCCATGACCCCAGGCCATCCTATTGCGGAGCTATGAGAGTGTACTACGGTACACTACAACCCTTAACGCTACAGCGTTATATACGAGGTCAACTTACGTTGCCGGGCGCGGTGACGTCATTGCAGAAGTAGCACCCCAGCTGGCCGCCGGGCACGTAGCTCCGGGCCGCAGCCCCGACCTCCGCTAGCGGCACCAGCCCCACGCCGTGCCGCATCACTAGGTAACTGTCAAACCCGAGCGCTGCGTTTATCACTATCTGCAAGAAACAGGTACTGATAATTTTTGTGTACCCACGCAAATATTGATGGTGGTGAGACTCAATTATGACAATGAACAGAATTCAAAAAAAAAGGAGGAAGTTCTCAACTCGTCTGTATTTTTTTATGTATATATGTATATTTATATATATATGTATGTTTATATGTATGTATCTCACTTCATAACTTTTTACTGGGTGACATATAGTACATTTACCGAACATGTATATCGTTATCAGCAACATAATTATCGGCCCAGAAAAGAGAAGAAAGAAAGGTAGTACATATGGATAGAGAGAAAATATTTATTTTATTATTTAATTTATTATATTTGCAATGGGAAAGGCGGCATTCTAATGAGGTGGCGCTTTTTCAAATGAATCAAAAATACTATTTTGTTATAATCATATGAAATATACATATATAATATATAATATAATCGATGATTTCTAAATAAGGCTAAAAATAATTTAATCAAAAAGCTTTCATAAGGAAATGCAACGCTGTACGATATCACATACTAATGGCGCCATCTAGCAGCAAAGTTCGTCAACACTATCCCCGTTCATAAAACACAAACCTTCTTCTCATTAGCCGCGAGGAGGGTGGGCAGCCATCTTGCCTCGCGAGTGTCGAGCAGCAGGAAGATGACGTCATGTTCACCGATCAGCCGCATCAACGTCTTGTAGTTCTCGAGCGTTTCAACTTTCAACGCCTCCCCGACCGGATGTCCGGGCATAGGAATGTGGGCCGCTATGCCGCGAGCTTTCTGTATGGACGTACAGAATTTTTAATTGAGGGTAGGCCACGAAAGTATGTAGGGGACATTTACAATTTTTAATTGAGGGTAGGCCACGAAAGTATGTAGTGGACATTTACAATTTTTAATTGAGGGTAGGGCACGAAAGTATGTAGGGGACATTTACAATTTTTAATTGAGAGTAGGAGACGAAAGTAATTAGATTGATAATTTGATTAAAGAATAATAAATCACAAAATTAAATTGCATTTGACATACGATTCGGAGTAAAATTTGATAGCCCTGTTTAACTGAAAATTTATTCACATCAAATGACAGAAGAGACGTTTGACAATAGATTTGACATTTATTAGTTATTTTTTCGTTGACCTGTCCTTCTGAAATCGGCGGTTAAAGTGACTTATAATCCAATACTCACCACGGTGGGTAGAATCTGTTTCAAATTGTCAACGGCCGCGTCGACCTTCATCCGGCCGCCGCCCAGACAATCTTGGTAGTTGAACAGCACTTGTCTCGTCGGATTAGAGTACGACACTTTCCCGCTGTCCAAAAATGTGATGTGGCGGAAACCCCACGCCTATAATTATTCAAATATATTCAACTGGATGACCCCAGCAAACGTTGTTTTGCCATATAAATTATTATTTTAAATCTATTTTTATAACCATTAAAATGATTATAGTGCCTTCAACCTAAAAAGCTAGACATATGCTTTCGCGGACTTTTATTTAGAACTTTTAAACTTTAACAATTTTGTAATACTTCATTTTTGTGTAACTTTCACTGTTTACTCAGCGCACGCAAGGAAACCTCAAAATTTTGCCGTTTTCGCAATATTTTTTATTGCTGTTCCTCTCCTAATCGTCTTAGCGCGATGTTTTATAGCCTATATATAGCCTTCCTCCATAAATGGACTACCGTACAGAAAAATATTTTTTTAAATCCGTCCAGTAGTTCCTGAGATTAGCCCATTCAAACAATCAAACGAACAAACTCTTCAGCTTTATATTATTAGTATCTAGTGTAAAACACTCACACAATATAACTCGCATAATAAAAGGTTTTATAGGACAATTGTAAGAAAAAGAAACCTGAAGTACAGTTAGTGACCCTGCAATTATCTTGTGATAATATTTAGCTGTAAAAACTGTTTTCTGTCCGAGAATAAAATTGTAAATCTTGAAACCGTTTAAACATATAAAAACCGTCATTCAAATTGGGTGAACTTTTTAGGAAGTAAAATTGAAACCCGCATGAAAAATATAAAAAAATCTAATTCGACAAGTGATAAGTATAGATTATTTGAACACTTCAAATATAGGTCAAACAAAAAAATAAAAAATGTCAATATGATAACATTTTATATATTTTTTTAAGACTTAACCAATGGCGTAGCTAGGGGGTGGCGAGAGGGGCGGTCGCCCCAGGGCACCACAGGCAAGGGGGGCACCAAACTTGATAATA
>DWJN01002689.1:0-14841 GCA_018248895.1 Carystus phorcus
CATGCGCCATGAGCCATGCGCCCGCCGACAATACGCGGCGTTATCTCGCGGCGGACATCAAACGGGCCGATTGGACCCGATCTTGATTGTACGCCATTAGTGCGTTGGCCTTGCGAGACCGAGCATACGACCGCACATGCTTGCCGAGACCACCGTGTGTCATATCCACACTCGCGCTACGAATTTGCAGCTCTATATTCTATTTGGTCGGATTCGTAACTGTTTTCATTGATTGGGGACTAGTTTTTGATTATATTATAACTATTCTTATATGTAACAAGAAGTTATTTATTAAGTAACAGCATTTTTTAAAAATCGAAGACACTGGCCACTGTTTAAAAGTGAAATGTATTGAGTACATAAGTCGAATAATTTATTCCACGTAGACATGATTTTTCAAATTTGATATACGTTTAGAACACGCTCCAGTTTAATCTAGTTGGATTTGTCTTAAATGTCAAGCGGTACATTTCAGTTTATCAGAAATGTCATCGGGAGCCATTTTGTAGGCAGTCGTATTCTCACGCTCGCCATTTTAGGTGTTATCTGTTGTGCAAGGATAGCATCTCCGGAGACCTGTTTACTACCTACCTCTGCGACTAGTACGGCTGAGTTCTACTTTACCTAAATAGTGTGTACAGGCATGTTTCATTAGCATCATGACTACCTGATAAGGTTGCGTCCTTTATAATTTAATATATTGTTTAAGGACTATTCATACATTAAGGCTCTGCAAAAGATGTTGACACATTGTGCTACGTCACAGATTAAAAAAAAAACGGCGGTGTTCACATTTTTACTAAACTCGTTCATATATTTCTGTATGCGGACTGGCGTTACAGCTTCAGACTTTAACTCGTTCATATATTTCCGTATGGCGATGGCGCTACAATTTCAGACTTTATTTTCGACACAGCCACGTCACTCACGTCTGTTTTAGTTACAGAATGATGTGTTTGATAATGTCAAATTGAATTTTGACAGTCTTTCCTTTTTGTTTAAAAAGGAAACCAATTAATGAACATTAGTATCATCCCATAGTACCTTGTGAAGAGTCCTTGACTTCTAGGTGTTATAACCATAGCTTAGTCATGACATCCGAGTAGGATACCTTAAACTAATGCGTAGACAGCACCTTGCAACCTCATTATATTTTTAGGCAGCCTATCATTATAAAAAACAATTCTGTAACAATCCATTAGTAGATAAGTCCTAATCGACTTGTCATTACAGTAATGGTACATTATCTGAACTTTTAGATAATGATCTTTATTTAATTAACGCAATTGGTGTTAACGGCACTTAGCCGTTAACGATAGCGCATTTTTAACACAGACCTTCTGACTGCGATAACAACTCAAACCGACTTATTAACATTTACTTTTGTTTGTTAACGTTCCACTCACTACTTACTACAGAAGCACATTATTAAAAAAACTTATACGAGTATTTTTAGTATAATTTCCTTATACAAAAAAAAATGTAATAACAAAACGCAAGAAATTGTTACTCATTTTATTTGACGTTTAAGTCCTTGTTTATGAGATAGCGAAATTGATTGATAAACACGAATACACCGTAGAACAGTTTTTGAGATAATCGCATTAAGACAAGCAGAAACTTTCTTTAGTGATATGTACATAATACAGTTAAGTATGTATCTATAATTTATTATAAATATATATACAATAGCCGATCCTACGCGACATCCTAGCGTATACTACGAAGTATACTTTAAAGAAGAGTCTCCTGTTGTTAGTTTCAACTTAAACAGACGAAATATAATATATATTTTTATAGTCTTTACGGGATAAACTTTCAAGAATTCCCTGTACAAAGTTTCCATTTTAAGTCCACTGGTTCACGCTATCAGTTTTAGTCAATCTGTCTAACGATCGCAATATTGTATCTATCGATTATCAACTCAAAAAATCACATTATAATACTAATTGTTTTTTAATTTACCTATTATTAACAGTTTATTTCGAAAATGAAACACCTTTCTAAATGTGAATAGCCGACTAACGAGCTACATAAGTCGTTAACATCCACTGTCTTCCACCAATAACATTAAGTCACTGATGCGTTGCGAATCAAGAGAGACAAAATTGATAACTGTCAAGCCCCTAGCCGGAACACGCTTTCTTTAGCGGCTAGCTCATGAGGAAGATGGTTACATGGCTTCAGGAGTCAAACCAAACGTCCTTTGCACGAGATCAAAACACGATGCCGGCATTCGCGACCCGCTCGGTCGATAGCGGTATCTTTACAGCATGAGAAGCCATTTATATTTATTTATATGGCTTATCGCTATCGGCCTTAAGTGCCGATGTGTATCGACTAATGCGGTATCGCGGCATCACAAAGGCGCGATACGATACGCCATACAACTCAGGTTGAACGGAGGTGCGTTAAATTTGCTACGTCGACATTGTTGGATTGGTTGCGTGTAAGATAAGGGCTAGTCTTGGATACGACACCTGTTGGAAGTGAGAATCGGCCATTTGTTACATGAGAGATATTTAACCTCTAATAAATATTGTTATGTTTATGTAATGTTATTATGTGTTGCGCAAACTATTCAAAGATGTTATATTTACTGAATAATAGGTTACTAATCAATAGAGCTCTCTAAACGATACATTGATCGTTACATTGATGTGATGCTAAGTAATAAAATGCAAATAGGTACTAATTTTTGTTCTCTATACCGATATTTACATGGGTAGTAAGACTCTTGACACGTGACACTTGACATTATTGACAGATAAACATGTCAACCTATCTTTGACGTTTTGCATTCAATTACATTAATGTACCGTGCGTATCAGTTTGCGTTTAAAGTGTTTGCGTCCGCGTTGATATAAATTTACAGGAATTAAAAGGTCAAGTTACTAAGTATTTCTATTATATGGACAAAGTGGAGTGGAGCCAACTGGTCTCTAATTACTATGCGCAGGAGCACATTCCGACGCCTCCGTTTGTTTATGGCGCTTTGTTTAGTAATCTGATCGAGTCCAGTGTCAAGGCGCCGTGGTATTGATGTGGTCGTTCACGGTTACAGTTCGATTCTCGTCTTAGATGGGTTATATAACAGAATTGTTGTTTTAATTGCTTAGGTAGTTGTTGTTTATGCTTTGACGAGCTTCTAGCGTAGGTGACTGTTTGAGTGAGTAGTCTCAGGTTCAATTCGCGGCCGGTGACATAAATATTATTGGGTCGTGGGTGTTAGTCATGTTTTGTGTTGATCGTGTAATCCGCGACATAGGGGATTTTAGACACATAAACTCTTTATTATTTGTATACCATAGAACACAGTAAAATTTCATGAACAATAAATACAAAACAACAGGCGGCTTTATGACTACGTAGTCATTTCTTCCAATTGACGACTGACGACCCGCCTGGCGTAATGGTGCATGCCGGATAGCCGTTCGAAGGCACCTGAGTTCGATTCCCAGCGAGGCAGAAATTTGAATGATGAGTTTAAATTTCTAATCTCGGTCTGGGATGGTGTCATTGTATTTGTGTGTTGTCTATAGCATTCACGACACAGGAAACTCTGGTCGGGCTGTGAGTGTGTACCGTTATAAAAAGAATAATACTAAAGTATATGTAAGGGCTTATTTATTTATTGAATGTCCATCCCGGTCAGGTATACAGGCACAAGAAATAATGATGCGGTGGAATCATTGCGCGGAGTATATCTTTCATAGCTAGTCATTCAACGAATCGATTATTTCAAGTTACTAACGAGGCAATTTCTTATCGACAATTATAACAAATCGATTTACGGTTTATTAGTTAATGCACAAATGAAGCTCAAGCGATATAATTTACAAATAGTATCACGACGCTGGCAACCGGATCCGTCGCCGACATCGCTGCGCCGTGGGAACTGGCCGTTGGCACTTGCCAGCTTGTCCCACGACACGTTCAGACACCGATCGGTAACTTATCGATCTTATTAAATAACTATCTCATATTATGTATGTTCATATAGTGTACGTACATGAATCATAATATCGTATTGGATCTGTACCTTATGACTATTATTTTAACTGGGTACTCATCTTTGTGTTGTATTGTATACCGATATCTAAATATTGTAGTCTGTCAGGCATATGTCATATGTCAACAGTTTTTCCCGCCACTGCAGCCTAGCCGTCATAGTAATGTGTTGCCCTCAACCCATTAATGGCCCATTACTGAGCACGGGTTGCCCCATGATTGAGGAGTTGTAGAATTCTCCACCACGCTGCTATAATGCAGATTGATGGAGATATAATCCATGTATGGGTCGAAATAATTTAGTTAAAATTTTTAGTATCCGCGAATATAGAAGTTTAAAAGTATATCTTTATGACAAAAACGCATATCTCATCTTAAGCTTGCGGTAAAGCAACAAAATTGGTGCGTCACGTTTCAACGTTGAAGATCCCGTTGACTTTTTCACGATTCGTTACAATCGCGCAGTGCGTTGCGATTGTACAGTAGACTTGTATTCTCCGTACAGCTCTTATCTTTATGAATCTGCGTAGATAATATTGAAACTGACAAATAGGTAATTATCCTTAAAATATATCTATCCATTAAAATGATAAAATAAATTGGTATCTGCGAGAGGTAATTTATTATACATATACAGTTTCCATTCGCACAACGGATTACGGTTTTAGAGGTTGCTATTTTGGTTTTTTTCGTCGCTCAATGTGGTACAGTTCTGTATGAATTCAGTGCAAAGAAAGGTAAAAAAATAAGTATAGGCCGTGAATAGAACACCCTTTTGAACATTTTCCAGGGTGTAATTTGGATAAAAACAGGGAGTGAAGCGTAGCAAAGCCGGACTTGTATACGTACCTACTCGAAAACCGGCTGCAAAATTTTAAATGTCTAGTGCTTGGCTATAGTATCAGTAAAATATTGTACAGTAAAGTATCTATATTTTCGTAAATATCTTTATTTAAGTATATAATTGTTCTGTTCATGTGTATTCGCCGATTCTGCAGATAAAATAATACATAATATGAAATTCACCACCATTTCATGATTTATAGACGTTGTTAAGAAAATTGTTACATATGTTGTTACAAAGTTGATTCGCAGATGACTTGTCATCTTTTGAATTGAAGACTAATAATATTTGACTAATAATATAAATTATTGGTCTACGATGTTTAGCAATAAATTACAATAACCGCTTAAAAGTTAAAATAGAAGATCGTTATGCGGCATTAGACGGCGGTAGACTGTTGAAAAACTGAAATCGTGTGTTACCATAAGTAGGTATAAATTCAACTTTTATCTCGCATCGCGCGCTAGTCGTAGTGGGCCGGTCCATTCACGAAAGTTCCATCTGATGGCAACCGGGCCGGTCGTTGCTCCCACGGCAATTACTACAAGGAGCGAGTAGCCAGGCTGCCAGCCTGTCAGCCTGCCAGGCCAAGGTTTAACACTTAGCTACGTACTGCCAAGTTATGTCGTGTGCTTCAACTATTCCAATTTGGCAACGATTTTACTTCGAAGGACGTCCTTATACCGCGTAGTTTAAAATTCAATACAACTGATATTACGTTGAGTATAGTATTAAAGTTTGGTTATAAATTTTGCTTTTTATTTTGTACTAGATGAACCAGCAAACGTTGTTTTGCCATATAAATTATTATTTAAGAACTATTTTTATAACCATAAAAATGCTTATAGTGTCTTAACCTTAGAAGCTAGACAAACAATCAAACAAACAAACAAACTCTTCAGCTTTATATATTAGTATAAGATGAGTATTGTATAGTATATTCTTTGTTCATTTCTACTCGTACAAACGATTTCAATAATTGAATTTACGCTATTTAGCATTTCGATGTTTTCGACGCGTTCCCATTAGTCTTTTCTGCCTATATAATCATAACTTCTAAAGTTTTATTGGAAAACCTAAAAAAAATCTCACCATAGACCTAAGTAAATTGAGCTGTTCCTAAAACAAAAATAATTTTATTTTAGATTTTTAGATTCAATTTGTCGTATTGAAATTTAAATAAGCCGCTTTTGCTTCCTTTACTAGAACTTGGAAAGTGTCGCTCTTTTTTTCGGTGAACACTTACCGTCCAATTTTCCTACTCCTTGCATGGTTGACTATATTGAAGTACAAGTTATCAAACCATCAGGATTTAACTATTGGGATATGATTGGTAAAGTTTCTCCGTCGTTTAACCAGCTTCAGCTCCAGACGATCTTGTTGCTCATCTTATATTTATATACGGAATTAATTTCTTTACTATTCTTCTGCTTCCGTTATAAGAAATATGTTGGCAGCATTGACATTGGTTAGACGATGGAGCAACGCGTAACAAAGCTCATATTTTAGCGGTCTTAATTTGCCACATTGGACACAATTGAAAGGCATCGTGTTTCATGAATGGAATCTGTTTATGCAATTATATCAAAGTTATTACGACGGTCCCACGAACCACTATTGCGTGCCGTCGGCTGACTCGACAGGATGTTATTTGTTGAACCAACTATTATTACAAAAGCGGCTTGTCTTTATCATAAATTTATGACGAATAGAATGTCGTCAGTGAAGAGGACAGAACTATGCTCAGTAGTGGGTTGAAGGCAGATTGTTCGATGTTTTGGAGGCACATGAAACAGCAAATTTTTGTTTACTTTTAACAACAATTTTTGAGTTATAGCTATGTGTTATGTGTGTTGGAAGATCCATTACATCACATAACGGTCTCTACGGAAGATCAGCGCTGGTTGTCCCATGACTCCAGCATAATACTAAGCATTCGCAGGGTCTGTTTTCGTAATTTTTACTTTTGTTTTTCATACCCGCGTATGGTGTTTATGTTATTTGTATGATTTATGACATCATTTTGCTTGCTTATTCTTCGAATAATATACTAGAATATCTAAACAATGTAACAGAAAAATCTTTTAAATAGGTATTTTTTTAATAAGTTACTTCCTATATTTTTACATTTAAACGAATTACAAAAAGCTATTTCGTAACAATCTTGTAAGATATATAATCGATAATATGTGATCTAAATAAATTATTTCAAAAACAAAGTAACGTCGTACTATATGTCTCAAACTGTATTGCCGCCATCTAGTGACAAAGTACGACACCCGCTTTCCGAATTGCTGAAACGTATGCGTTAAATGGATGCTAAATAGCGATAGACGCAGTTACCTAATATCGAACGGTTAGATACGATAAAGCTATGATTTAGGCGTTGACATCACAAGCCTCTTTCTAATCTAAACTATTTATCTTATCAACCATTATCTTTCAATGATAATATCAATTGCTTTTCTTTAAATATACTCGCAAAAATAGCGCCCAATTCAACAGTCAACTAAGGATACGAATGTACTTGTAGGTATTTGTTGGTGAAAGTTATTAAAGGAACAATTAATAGACGTTATAAAGTAAAATTAAGACGTCATATAATTGCCTACCTAAAAATAAAATATATGAAATTTTTTTGCTGTGAATTTATGATTCTTTGTTAAATAAGTGAATATTTTCTGATAAAAATTAATAGTTTTTGTCCACTTATTTTATATACGTTATCTTACATGACCAAAAGTCAATAACATGATTAAAATTATTTGGTAGTTATTATTCATAGTACATTTTTACGCTCTATTTGAAACAAAATGGCATCAGTTGCGTATGATAAACCGTTTGCCTACATCTGCCGGTATCTTTGTCCACAAATTACCCATCTTTTTCAAAGCCTTAGGGCAGCAACCGAGGTGTTATTGGGCTGCCTTTCCGTGAAGCGCCCCCTATTATTATCCCAGGTATGGGATAATATCCGCCACAAAACACCGGCATTCTAATTTCGAAGAAAGTATTTTCCTTTTTTTAATCAACTTGTCTATGATAGGGTCTTGTCTATTGTAGTTAGTTTTTTGTTAAGATTTTTAATTTAATTTTGATGAAGATCTTTATTGTTATGAGTTTTAACTAATTAATATTTGGAGATGGTCACAAAAGGTATATTTGGTTTTGTCGCGAATGTAAATCTTTACCATAACTCTAGTAAAAAAAAGAACTTTGATTGTTCTAGATTTAGATTAGGTTTACTTGTATAAATCACTTAAGTGCATATTTATACTAATTGATACTAGCATAAATTGATTCCAGATACTTTAAGAATAGACATTCGAAAATAGGACTTATGCTCGATGAATAAGGTCACTACCAATTAATTTGATTGGTCGTCAAATAATATTCGTTTCAAAATTTTTCAAAGTACAAAACAAAAATTCTGTTTTGTGTTAATAAATGTCAGCAAATATAAAATTACATTTCCTTACGTCACGTGAGATTAGGCAGCAAGTAAAGTTTTTTAAATGAGTTATGAATTCATATTTTGTTATAACTTTATTAGCCACAAAATAGAATAAAAAAAAATGTGCATAGTGTAGGTTACGTATAGATAAAATAGCTACATGAATAATTTTGAATTTGGATCTATAAAAGAACCGCTCGACGCCGGCCAGACAATCCAAATTCGAAATTTGAAACGCAAGCAATCGCCTATTAGCACTGCAGTGCGGTCGGGCTCAGCCCCGCGGCGCCTGCGCACCGAGAACAGCAAAAACGGCAAAAAGGCCCGAGAGACGAACAAATTGCCCCGCCTAATTACATCAGGTAGGCGGCCACACAAAGCAAGCTTTTTTTTTACTAAAAAAGTGCTAAGTTATTCAAAAACTGGTTCGATACAGCCATAAATATAGAGCCGACGTGCTACGTACGGAAAGATTTTATTTATGAACACCGTCGTAATAATATTGATGGTGGAAGTTGTTGAATGATATTAATTTGTCGTTATCTTTGTTTCTTGAAGTGTATAAAATGATCAAGTTTTTTTTTTTTAATTTAGTGATGTTTCGTTTTTTGACATACCAAAGGGAGATAAGATCATTTAGAATCGGACAATAGTATGTATGTTTTAATGGCTTTTGGCAAACTTCCTTTTTCTTCTTGATTGTAGTAGTCCTTTTCGTATGTAATAGGGTGCTTCAACAGCTGTTGAAGATATTAGTATGACCAAATAAGGCCGTAGATACTATACCAACCAACATACCCGTATTATTCTTTAATATCACAAAATTATATTAAGCATTTAGGTATATAGCTACCTGTAAAAGACGTACAGACGGACACCGGATACAGACGGACATCGAAGTCTTACATATATTATGGTTTTAAAACTGGCGATCTTTTTGTTTACCTTACTCATTGCTGGGCGGCAGCAATCGAGAGCAAGGAAGAAGCATTGGATGGAAGTTTGCATGTTGCAAGGTTTTTGAATAGGATGTGGGGTAAGACATTACTGTCTAAACTACCTTCCTATTATATGGATTTTGGGTACGGAATCTAAAACAAGAGTCAATTAAATAATGTAAAGATAATGTAATGTTCGAATTCGAAATTTAAATCGACTGATAAAGATGACGGAATGGTGATGATTTTAAGTATCACGGATATGTTTGGCCAGCAATGATTGTAAACAGCTGTAGGTATCTTTAAAAAAGTTTCAGCAACAATTTCAAATCATTACACATAATAAAACGATAAACCTAGAATATCGATATGAAAACGATAGATAGTTTGGCGGGTATTAATTGCACAATAATGATAATATAATAGCAATAATCCGTTATTGAGGGGTGTGGACAGCGGCGGCGACTGTACTCGTCGGTGCGATCAAAGGGCGATTGGCGGGCGATGCGCGCTTTGCGCTGCGTGCGCGCCGCGACCAACGACCCCAGATGTAGTATGCGATTGGTTTTGCATCGTCCCAACTAAATACAGGTATTTAACCGACTGAACGGGCTGTTACACGTTTAGTAACGTATATTGTAAAGCAACAGTACTCATATATACAGATATGGGTATACGTTCATAAAGTAGTACTAAGTATATACTTACAATCTATATTGTGTTCTACGTAACGATGCTGATACTACGTAAAGCAATTAAAAATTCATAACAAATTGATAATATGAACGTGTAATTATTAATTTATTTAATATTTACTTATTTGTAATACATACCAGAAGCAAAATTGATCTTAACTTTACTAAACAACATAGTCAAGATTTAAGAGATAAAATGTACCAACGTACCATACTATGGTTAATATATTACATGTTCCACAATAGTATTAGGTCTAAATACCGATAGGCGACTACTTCAAGCAAATATTTTAAATATCATTATATAGTACATAACAGAACTGTACAGTTGCGTATATGATCTAACGTTACGGTTCTAAGTATTAAACTATTAAGGATACTTCGCCGCTAACTTCTCGCTGCTATCGTAGTGGGAGTCGAGGAATGTTGCCCAATTAGATAGACCGGCCGGCGCGAGATCACTTCGGGATCAGTTCTTGACAATGGGATCGGTATTTTGTTGAGCGGTATTTAACAATCCATGGACGTAGTACTGATGTAAAACGGTCCAGATGCGACAGTAGTTTTTGTAAGGTGCTTTTTGCGATGTATGGGGCTTTTCATTGTTTCCATATTTAATTCCCTCCACTAATCTGCAGTGGAGCAGCGCGGCAGCATGGTGGAGTATGCTCTAGACCTCTTCAATGATGAGGAGAGACCCGTGCTCAGTATTGGGCCATTAATGGGTTGAAAACAGCAGAAGGCATAATTAATTTAAGCCGACTTTTCTGGTTGCTCTGCTTAGCTTAGTAGCCTAGTGGCTTCTCCCCAGTTTAATCTCGTACTTATGAATGCACGCAGTCACTGCAACCGTTAGTCTTCCATATAAGAGTACACCGCTATAATCTTCCGTAGAAAAAGTAAAATTCTTTCGAAAAACTGTGTTTATACCTATTACGGAAAAAATCAGTGCTATTCTACCACAAATTTGGTGCTGACTAAGTAGCAGCAAACTTTACTTTTGTGCCGCTTACACAGTAAGCAATTGTTTTTTAATACATGAACGCGTATATTCCAGTAAATATGTTTTCAACTTCATAGTATTCCTTTTGAAAATTCAAAATTACATAATTATTCGTATGAGTATCGGTAATAAGTATACACGTATTTGGTTATACCACAACAAAAAGTGCTTTATCATGGAAGAGAAAAAAACAGCTAAAAAGCTCAGATCTAAGAGATTTTAAAGTACTTAGATCTATCTCGAGTCCACGTCATTAGAACAACTTCATGATACTTATCCGATCAAACCTATCATTACATCTCCTTCCTAATGAACGCTATCCCATTTAAATTGAGCCGAGTCATTAAACTCAAGCGCATAACTTACAGCCTCGCGTCTATTCGACCGACATAATGAAAATTCATGTCCGGCGAATAGCCAGTAAAAAGCGGGCAGATCGAATCGGCTCCTACATACAGGTATGGTAGGTACGCTTTAAATACTGAAAAAGCTACTCGTATTAACTCTGATTTAATTCGAGTCCTGCCTTTTATGCAGCCCGGTGCGTTTGCTACGCATTTATACCGCTGTCACACGACAGACTTATAACTTTTTCGTTATGCAAACAGATTCGAAATTACAGGGTATAACGAGAAATCTTGGCTCTTGGTTTGATTATTGCGTTCTGTGTTCCAGCTTGCTTTATTATCAAATCAGCGCTGTAACTTACGGGTTGATCGAAAGGGTTATCGAAACCGGATTTTGATAAAAATGCCGTAAATATTTTAAAGGGCATTATTGTGTAACTAAAAAGTAATTTTAAATATTAACTTCATACATTACTGAGACAAACAACGCATAGTCTGAATTAACGGGTCTTAGTACGACACTATTTACATCGATTCTTTGTGTAAACAAGAATTATGAATTTAAAAAAGGGATGATTCAATTCTGTATGCTTCTATACTATAGTCTATAGGAATGTTTCGTCTGATTTTCTTAATACTGACCACAGAGTATTTCTCTTAGAGTTAGACAATATCCTCAGGAACGAAATCAATGATACTTAAATCTAAAATATAATTGTTTAAATAGTTTGTAAACTGTATGCTAAAAATAGTCTGAATAGAGCTACTTAAAAGCACCATTCAAATAATTATAAACATCTATTCGGAACCTTCGCGAATGTTGCGCGGCCTATTCAATTTAAAAATTAACCATATATTTACCGCCAGAGGTAACGGCAGGCCCGTACACTTGTCAATTCCCGCGAGCCGCACCGCGCCTCGAGTACCGACATCAATGGCCAGACTTTATCCATGCATCGCATCCAAATAAATTGCCATTTAAATGCCTTTTCAACGAGTCGGCCGCTCGAGTGCAGTTTAAAGCATAATAAGGCGTATGTAATTTCAATAAGTAAAACATACCCTGACGGATTTAGTTTTGATTCTTTTATATCCTACAAATTGTGAGCAGAAATTGTGTGTAAAATTTATAGAAGGATCAAAAAATGATATTTATAGCAGTCTAATTGAAGGATTACATGCACACTTATAGTTAGAAGATCTTTGCTGGACGTAACATTTCACGTGGAAGATAAATAAATTTATTTTTGGACCAAGATCCATGCTATTCGCTTTAAGGAAACCCAGCAGGGTTATGTAATAAGTGAATAGTTTTAAATTAAGCTGCAAGTGTACCTACTATGTTTCAAATTAGACCTACCTATTAAACTTTCAAAATCTTTTTTAAGCCGCTGCATATAAACTGATTGAAGTAATAAAAATCCAAGATAACGTCGGTACCAGAATACGCTTGAAAGTGAGATTACATTAAAAAAAGTTTTACTCGGGTAATAAAGTTAGTTGCAATCAGTGCCGGAAAAGTTATTTAACTCCGCGTACTTGGAACACTGGTATCTTCTGAGATAACTCGCTAATTAGATTGGAAAGTTTAAAAAACTTCATCATGCTTCAAGAGCCGTGATTTAAAAGGAACGTAATCAGGCGGAATGCGTTCATACAGATAGCATCGTCTATGAAATATGAGAGATCGTTCAAGTAACGATAAGCCTCGACTTTAGCAAAAGTATCGTTTGATTTCTACCTATTAGTGACTCATTAGAAGACGAAGGTTTCTTCTAGAAATGTCTTTATCACACAAAGGCCTTCGATGACGAACCAACGGCGTAGCGTGCCTACTGAAATTAGGACGTGGGTAAGGGTGCAAGCAATTTAAGTAATTTTAGGTAATCCGGTGTTTTGAAGGTCGTTAAGTTCTTTTACGTCTAGCTTAATCACAGTATACGAAGTACTCTTCGTTGTTAGAACGAATTTTTAGTATCTTAACTACGCTTGGTTAAATTAACCTTGAAATTCTTATAGTTCTTTTCATAGCGGTGCTAGAAAGCCAGGTTAATTTGACGACTATGGCTTATGCTGAAGCGATATGTATGGAAAGTTATCACTTAACATCGATCACCCCTTGTCATTATCATCACCATGCTTAACTGTTCCATATGATGGTAAATGCTGATGAAGTCCAGAATGGTAAACAAAGTTAGTGAAAGTCCGTTCAGTCCTTTCTTTTCGCTTCTAACCAGTTTAAAACCAACGTAATAGGAAGTAGCCATTTAAATCAATTATTTGAAGTTTAAACCAATGTCGCTACCGGTTTGATTACAAATACCGGTATTACGCAATTTCAGTGTACTAAGTCGTTATACAGGCAAACAGTTCATGTTTATTCAGCCTTGAGCAACGGCATTAGCTAGCCTGCGTTATGTTAATGAAAATGTAAGCTAACTTGCTAACTACTAGCCGGTATAGGGTTACCTCGTGAAAATTATTTTGTCGAAGTTTTTAACTTTGCGTGAAGTTTGTATTTTTTTACTGACACTGACAATGCTTACCCTTTCAAAATATTAACATATCTATTCATGTGTTAAAAAAATATGTTAATTCATAATGCTATTGAATTTTAGTTTCTAACAACAGATAATGTATCTCGGTTTTTTTGATGACATAAAAATGGGCATTTTATTACGATAATATAATTTAAAAATACCGATAAATACTAATTTATAAATCTCCGATCGGAACATAAGGTAACTCTTATTAATGAAACATGCATATTTGTATCTCTCAATTTAGATATATTAAAGCTTTAAAAATCCAAATTTTCTATCTACGTAGTTTCTTTTAAATATAATAGACAAAGCAACAAGGAACCCTGAAAAAATGTATGTGACTTCTAAATCAAATAGGCGAAATGACTTTGACTATTATGTCATGTAATTATACTGAGGATAACAGATGATTGTTGTCAACGGTCGGAAATGAAGTAAAACAATTAAATGAGCGTAACAGCAGTGAGCCCTGTGTTCCCAGTTATCAGCTGATAACAGCTGGCGCCGAGCTGTGTGCGGGAGGCGGGAAGTGACACCACTCTCCCCTTTATAACATTAAATTTGTTTACACAGGAATCCTAGATGGCCTCTCAAATACTCTCGGTACATTTGTTTTACATCTGTTGACTTACTTTAATTTCTGTTTGCTGAGTACGCCACGTCAAATAATCCATATTATAATATATTATTGGAATTGTTATCTTTCCGTGAAGACTGGCTTCACTTCTTGCTTAAGTCAACCGCCAAATGATTCTGTAGCATGTTGACATTTATCTATACTTACTAATAATATAAAGCTGGAGAGTTTGATTGTTTGAACACGCTTATCTCAGGAAGTACTAGACTGGTTTGAAAAATTATTTTACAGTAAGATAGTTCACTTATAGAGGAAGGCTATAGGCCATATCACATCACGCTAAGATGAATAAGAGAGGAGCAGCAATAAAAAATATTGCGAAAACGGCAAAATTTAGAGCTTTCCTTGCGTGCGCTAAGTAAACGGTGA
>DWJN01002690.1:0-14832 GCA_018248895.1 Carystus phorcus
AAACGTCAAATATTTTGCATCTACCACCGTTTCGGAAGGGTGCCTTATAAAGAGGAGAAGAAACGGCGAAAGAAACTGGATAGGGTTAATTCATCCTCGAATCCAAGTCAACCAAGTCCTCAGCTCGCGGTATAAAAGAAAAAAGGGCATGGCATCTATTGGAGGTAGATGTAGCACCATCCGGTTTGATTCTGATGGAACTAGTGCACGATAATCTAACGAATATGGTTTTTCTTTTGTTGTGAAATTTCTATACAAAAATGTTAATAATCGGGACATTTGTAACGATAGTCATCGTATACGTTTGCAAATATATACATATGTATTTCAAAGTAATTGCATTGCTTCAACGCCAATCAACAAATTACAGTAAAGTTTTAAAAAATATTTTTCACTGATTGCTGTCTCTGACAAATTAATGCATACTTCATGGCGATATCTGTTTCTGACGCTACCGTTTCAGCTGAACAGTGCTAATGGATTCGGAGTCATTCGACGGACATACGTGATTTCATACATCAGTACGTGAAGTTTCATAGCAATGTAAATGCAGCCGAGCATTACACAACAAATAATCATGTACCAATTTTGGAGAAAATGAATTTAAATCACCCCAGTGTATTTTTTTCAAATCTGACTAACCGAAAATTAATGAGGTTAGAGCAATCTAACACAAACAGTTAACTTAATGTATCATGAAGATAAGCTATCTACTTATGTTAGGATCACAAGTAAAGTAGAAAATTTGCAAAAGAATGAACTATGAGTCTTTAAATATATTATTTAACTCGAAACAAAGAACCTGGAAGGTGGCGAGACGTTAAAAGTTCAGAGTGCAACAAAATAAACATTGAGCTGCAGTTGTTTTTGTTTGGAGCATTGTACACCGTGATTAAAGCAAGGCAAGCAGGTTTGAATGGAGTGTAAAAATAAAGCAAAACACTAAAGTTATTTAGCCGAAGAAAGTCATTACAGTAACAATACAGAGAACATTTCCGCCGTGACACGCCGTTGAAATTACAACACTTTCTCTACTACAAATTGCTAAGACCACAATAAGAACCGCACTCTCTATATATTACATTGTGAATGTAAACAAATCTTATCATAATACTTGACTGGATACATTGACATCAGTACGGTTCGTCTTATTTATATGATGAATAAAATTTTATTGGGTAGTTAAAGTTTGCCTATATCTTCCATACCTATAGCGGTGAAAGGAGAACCCATGTACATATATTGATTTCTTTTTCAGGGTTTCGTACTCATAATCACTAACTGTACCCAGTTATTATCCCATGAAGCAAATTAACCATCGACTTACTAAGTACAATTTCGCATAGTTTTGATTCTGCTAATCAATAATTGTTTCATACATACTGAAACGATTTGAAAAATTATTTTAGTGTAAGTTCCATTATCCATCCATTGAGTCCATTTATCGACGAATATAGGCTACTTAACATCAGACTAAGATGAATAGGAGTGGAGAAGCAATAAAAAATATTGCTAAAATAGCAAAATTTAGAGCTTTCCTTGCGTGCGCGAAGTAAACGGTGAAAGTTACTCAAAAATCATGTACCTATTACAATATTGTTCCCTTCTAAAAGTTCTAAACAAAAGTCCGCAACAGCATATTAAGGTTAACCCACTATAACCATTTTTATGGTTATCAAAATAGTTCTAAAATTATAATTTATATGGCAAAAGAACGTTTGCTGGGATTAGCAAGTTATAATATAATTTGGTGATAAGCAATACAGGTAGAACCGTTACCTTTTTAACACCGCTTTATAATGTTCTCGCTATAGAAAAAAATGTCCCAAGAAATACTATACCTAACACATTTCTACATCTATTGTCATTGAATTCCTAGATTCTGTTTACACGGCATTGTCTGTAATGATAAAAGTATAACGAAGTATTATTCGTGTCAAGATATTTAGAACTTTCTAATTATTATCTTGTACTGAGTGTACAAACGCATTCAAGGTTGCAATGGAAAAATGATAGTTTCGTGTCGTGTGACACAAACGGCTCAGGGACGCGGTTGTCGTGTTAGTGTAAAGTTTCATGGCCAATGACACCGCGTTCTGTAATTATTTTGGTTAGTTTGTCGCTCGCGTGTCTCCGATTCATTTAAATCAGGCTAAACTGTTATGCAAATTACATTCAAACTGATTTTAGTTTCAGTTAGGCAAGATAATGAAATCGTGTTCCGCTGATTGTAATCGCTATCCGTATTCTAAGATACTTTATAAACTTCTATCACTAACCGGTTACATTATATAATCTTATATACATATAAAATTCTCGTGTCACGGTGTTAGTAACTATACTCCTCCAAAATGGCTTGACCTGTTTTTATGAAGTTTTATATGCATATTCAGTTGATTCTAATTTTTTGTCATTACGATTTTTTTTTTATTTTTCATACATTTTTTTTATAATGTGGCATTAAAAGGTACATACAACATTAAATCTTCACCCTTCTGCCCCGCCCCCTACTTTTTAATAGTATTTTTTTCTACATTAGAAATTGGCTAATTATTTATATTAACATAATCCCTAACACAGGACTGCGTGCCCGTGTTGAAGCGCGTCACGTGTTGCCAAGTTCATTTGCTAATTGAGCGGCGCTCGCCTCTCTTTGAGTCTACACATCTCATAAACGAGATAACCGTTTGAATTTCGTCCAAAATTAACTATTACTACCAACATGAAAGCAACGTTTCACAGGGAAATTGGCAAATGCCTTTGAAGTGATAAGCTCTTTGGCGGGCTTTGAAAGAAATATAAGTGAATTTTGTTTGAGCGCCCACTAACGAGTTAGAAACTAAACAATAACTATATACATGAAATACAAGCTTGCTAATTTTTTTAATTATTAAAGACCAATTCTCTTGGTAGTCATTTTTATTAAAAGAAAGTGTTGTTTTTTTTTTCATTATTTAACGTGTTAAAACATAACGTTTTGCATATTATTTCCATTCCCGCATTAATGTTCTGTGTTACAACACCATGTAAAGTGCGTAATGAAGCCCCACGAAATGGCGGGGCGCGTGTCACGCACCGCCAAGTTCGTTTGCTAATTGACCGTCGCCATTCCCTCTCATAACTCTCGCACTGTTTTACCGTTACGCGGCTGAATCCGAGGTTACGCATGTTTTATACTTGACAGAGTATTAATGTACGTAATAGCACCGATACATTCGTCGACTTGCGGGCATAATGATTACTATGCCGGACCGCCGTTCAAAGGGTCTTGGGTTCGATTCCAAAAGGGGCGATGATTTAAATGATGAGTTCAAATTTCTGTTCTCGAGCTGTTTGTTCTGTTCTTGTTCTGGATTTGTGTGTAATTTTTCTTTCTGTGTTGTCCATGGCACTCACGGCACGGGTATCCTAGTGTGAAGCTATGAGAGTGTGGCGGAATTTATTACTATAATCTATTATTCCAGTTGAATAGTTTATTGAAAAAAATGTCAAATACATATAAAATCGCTACTGTACTATCAAATCTAAACAATGATACAGTATTAATAATACACGCACACAATAAAACACAAATAAGTTTAAAAGTGTGTTTCAAGATACATATATGTATATATAATCTATAATTACATAGTGGATCGCAATTAAACGCCATTGGATTCATTTACTAATCGAATGTAAATTATCCTTATACTGAGAACTGTGCAGAGTACCTATAAATCTTACCATCAGCAGTTTTGCAATAACTACGTCATCGACCTTATAAAGCTATCAGTGTATGCGATTGTAGGATGAACGTATTTGTGGCGCATATAAGCTTGTCTCAATTACACTGATGCAACTCACAGCCAAATAATATCCTCATAAGCTTCGCACACCGATAGGCCAATGGTTATAGGTAGGGTGCAGCATAGATAAATAGGTTCAGAAAGAAATAACCCACTTTTTGCCTCCTCTGTCAACTAACTTTGTAATTAGTTTGTTCTGCATCCAGTGACAAGCTTTAGTGCTATCAATAAAAAATACATAAAACATTTGTCATTTTAAAGGTACATCGAACTGTTATAAATTCATACAAAAGTGTACAATCTGAGACAGAGGTTAAACAAATGAATAAAAGTAGAAAAATAAATGCTCGAAATATGCAAAATCATTTTTTCTTTAGTTTATCAAATAAGTAAAAGTAAATCAGTTGATTAAAAATTAAGTTACGAAAAACGCGTAACTTAGTTACCTACAAAGCAAATTGACGCTTATAAAAGCTCATAGTATTATAAACATATAAAAATTAACTTACACAAGCCAACAATATGTACAATATAACTGAACTATGTAGTTTAAAAATAAAACATGACTATCTACGAGCGGCTCTATAAGAATGTCACTATAAGCGTTTAATTATGATGACATTACATGACTGCTTTATGTTCAGATTAGCGTCTACAAATGTTTAAGCTTCATCTTATCGAGTAATCCTTTTCAATTGAGATCTCATATTAAATGGGGTAATCGGACCATTACGCCTACATTTAAACAGGTATTCAATGGTACCTACAGTTGTTATATGAGGAACTCGTTATAACTTTAGAGCAGCGTTTTATCTCACAGCAAACATTATATACCTACACGTTTTAGAATGGGAAGTGAAGTGCAATCTGTGTGCAGTATAAAAAATAGCTTCAAGAGCATTTAATAAGAACAAAAAGCAAATCGATGCGTGTACAAAACGGTGCACACCCAACCGAGCACTCGCTCACGTTGCATCGTATTTTGCAAGGCACGCATAACAACAGCATTCGAAAGTGTGTCAAGATTGCAATAGCAACCGCGCAGTCGACGATACAAAGCGAGAAATGCAACACATCAAACACATTACGATACAATGTATGGGTCTTGGTTGTGTGGGTTGTTGCACATAAAGAGAGCCAAGTTGAAGATTACTCAAAAACCAGCTAATTATATGCCAGAACAATAATAATGCTGATAAAAAAGAATCTGGCCGCAAAACTAGAAAAGTACATTATGAATTGTTTTAAATTTTTTTCCCAAGATTGTACTTTAATAATTTTTTGTATATTTGGTATTTGCCAGTTCCTACAGCAAAATACCTAAAGCTTTGCACTGACTTATATTAGGATCATATTAAGCTTCATTATCTAATAACTTAATTGATAGTCAATTGTCTGTACAGCAAAATAAATTTACTTCCCTTTTGTTCCCAAGTTGATCGTTGTTACTATCACTTTATTTCACTTAGATTTCCCATGTGAATACCGAAATAACTAGATTGATTGTTCGTTTCCAATCGACGATATCACGAAAAAGCTTCGTACATCGGGCAATCAATAAAAAGTACCCCAGACATTAAAATTAGGCAATACGTAAGAATTGGGGACGATAGGAATAATAGAAATGCAAATATCGATCATAACATTCATAACTTTCATAGCCGAGTAGACGTTATTGTGCCTCCTGGCTGGATGCCACCCATTCCGCTTTCCGTCGCGGTACCGGAGGGATTTGCTATATGGAATCCCATCGATTCCACTGCGATCCAGTTTGAACGATACCGCAACCACGACAGCGTACCTCGTAGCGGTTGCGTATTGTGTTGACCATAAAGTTGCCAACTATACAAAACATACTTTACGAAGAAAATTTAAACCAAAACACGACTTGTTTTAAAGTATTTAACTTCATAGGTAGTTACGTCCATAAACATTCGAAAATTGAGCAGCCAACAAAACAAACCTCACGCACCGCATCAGTGAATACCGTATTATTTTACTGAATAACAAAGAAATGCATTCTCTTAAAACATTCAATGCAAACACACGTCAGTCATACCCGTAAATCTTCTATTCAACACAGCAGTATTTACGAAATAATCTGTGTTCTATTGTTTGAGACTCTATTCACGACACCGCCCACAAGAATGAGGCGTCCCAACCGAAGAAGTGAGAATGGCAATGACTTGGTGATTATAATATCTTACGTTACGTAGCCTCAATCTATCCATGATCTATTTGCAATCATTCATGATTAACAAACACTGCGAACATGAATCGAAGATTGTTAGTCGCGCGACAACTAGTAGGAAGTAACACGCATTGTTTTATGCCACGATGGGAATATAACAATCTGTTTTCAAGTTTGTATCGTGCTTCTATGTGAAAGATTTCATGTCAGACGGCGTTTCAAATACACGGAAAGCTAACGCAGCGCCCGTTTAGGCGGACGTTGTTTTAAATTCGCTAGAAATTTCATGCCGCGAAACTAGAACGTTATATTTTATGTAATGGAGGCAATAAAACAAATTCAACTAAAAGTCTCTGTTCGTTTGTGGAGGCTTGTCTGTCACAATCACGTTTTTATTTCACGTAGTCACTTCACCTGAGTCGTAGCTGATAACAACGGTAGCGTTCAAACACTAATTATTATAACAACAAACATCAGTTCCGCAAATTTTTGTAATATCCTCGTATTTCAATCGTTGACGCTTTCTGATCTATCAGTGGAATTAACCGTAGCAATATTGCGAAAGAACAATGCAATTGAGGTTCGCCGCGGTGTCAACGGAGCGACGCGACGTCACGCAGTCAAAATATAGAGCAAGTTGGGGAATTAGGGGTCCCTAATACTAATGAGGGATTGCCTTAATCCCTGCGAGCTAATCGAATCCCTTTAACGACAGTCATTACTCACAGGGGGTATCCAATACGAGTAGTAGGTGGGTGGGAGCATTACATTACATGTGATCCCGCCGTCAAATAGAACTCGGCAGTTGATAAACAGGCGCAGACAGCCCTGCAGACAATGATTGATGTGCACGCTCCGTCTGAAGTTGAACATTACTACTCCTTTTCTCATATGTAATGCTGATGTCAAGTTCAATTTTAAAATGAAACTTACAGCTTATTGACTCGAGGGAAAAGTTTTATTGTTGGCAAGTACAAAACCTAGATTCTAACTCCGTTTTTTATATTAAATAAGTAAAAGTTATCAACGACATGGTACAGGTGTAGGTACTTAAATTTAAAAGTTAGTTAAAAATATTTTTTTGATATTTCAATAGGCAAGATAAGCTAGTAGTAGTTGTAGTAACTTTTAATTAACCTCTAATTTAAGAAATAGTGTTCAATTTAATAATAGTCATTGGCTTATCGTAAATCCATCGCTAGAGTCATATCGAAAACAGTTCAAGTAATAAGAAAAATATATTTTTTTTGTATTGTAAAATTTAAAACTCACCTTTAAGTATGATCCGTAATATTTAGTGACGTATGGACTGTCACACTGTGACAGGACCATGATCTCCTGTTGTATATCCTCGATTTCATCTTCTGCCTCCTCCAAATCTATTATTTTAATAGCGACGACTTGTTGTGTTCTGTTGTCTACACCTTTAAACACCTCGCCGAAGGAGCCCTTGCCGATCTTCTCCTGTTTCGTGAAGATCAGCTCGGGGTCGACCTTCTGTGGAAGAAACGTTTTATATTAAAACCCAAGTCACAAAATCCAAACATTTCCTAATTCTACCAGATTTCGAGATTCTCAAGCCCTCATCTAAGGATTAACATTTAATCCCAATAGTGGCTATTACGCATATTTATTACAAAACATTTATGCATAAAGGTGGTCTTAATGCTACGAATAAAAAATTATATAAATTATTATTGGTAAAGTAAGAATCCTAAGCTACGGGATCATGACGTTAATAACTTAATATTCATAGACTAGATCTTCTTGTTATTACATAATATGAATGGGAATAAATGACACTATATTTCATATGAAGCCATTTAAATCATATTATTCATTCTTACTAAAGGCTCGGGTTATAAATATTACGAGACACGTTATGTAAATAACTTAAACTTAGATAAACCAATGTATACTATAAATTATTGTAAACGAATAATACTGCAGTAGAAAATTAATAAACGATATACCACAAATTATTCAATAAACCACTTTAAACATCCGATTGCGGGCAATCAACGCCGCGTAGAATAATTCATGTGAATGAAACAATTCACAATTACTCAGCATATTATCGTCAACAACACTGTATTCTCCAGAGACGCTCGAAAACGTATATTAAAACGTCTGCTGGGATTCGTCCGTAGTAAACTTCTGACCTGAAAAACACGATATTAATTTCATGAACCCAGATATCGCCTATTTACTACGTAAGCGCGGGCTTTTTTCCACTGGGCCGAAGGCAGCGTGCCAGTTGGTGAAAAAAAAAATGTAGTTGGGCCGGTTTTTCAGCGTAAGATAACAGCGTCCCGTTAAATAGTAGGGCGGCGGCTGTCCGAAAGGAAAATTAGCTTTCGCTAGATACCGATAACAGCGTACCTCTGACTGCCTCTGTAGCAAACAGCTCCGAAATTGTGAGAACAATTTCACAGTATTCACTACAAGACTACGCTATTAACAAAGATATAAAAGTAGCTAGTTTTTTAATTCAATACCATACAACATTTACATAAAAATTCTAAATATGAACCCTCAAAACATTATGATCACTCTTTTTATCACTTATTTCTAATAAAAACGTTAAATGAATTTAGTTAGGCAGCAGTTTAGTCTTTAATTTAATCCATTATATTTGGATAACACGCCAACAAATTTATAAGAAAGTTTGTTCAATAAAAAATTCAAAGTGACCCTTAAGTAACTAACACATTTAGCGTTCTCTTGACATTGCCCCGAAGAATCAAGGCTCCGTACGAGACGCTACCGAATGTCCCTACGTGACTAGCTTAAGTAAACTTAACTACAATCATTCAAGACAACGCATTGCCCGTAGTGAAATTTCTTGTACTTGTTTTAAATTCAACCCACTGTGCATTTAATCGATTCTCTTGCCTGCTCTTAACGGATTTCCTAAGATAATTTTAGTTTTAGCGGTTTTTTGTAATTATCCATACATACAAGCTAAGACCATGGATTTCAGACAAAGGGTTTCTTTTATAGTGTAGAAGGACTTTCCAATTTTCACAATGGATAAGCGTAAACGGAGGATTTAGGTAGATTTTCGCTTCCAAGCGAATAGTTTTATTATAATCGTTATATTCGTAAACTTCAAATTATCATTATCAGGATTTCTTTTAGTTTGTCAATGTTAAAAAAAGATAAACTGTATTTTAATGTTAAATTAAAAACGAATTTATTTCCATAATCATAACTACGAGTATTATTCCACTTCGAATTTCACATTGAATCCTCTTAAACATACATAAAGAAATTCACCAAAATAGATCCAACCGTTTAGGACTTCATTGACATACACACGAACAGAAGAATTATACATATAGAGATACAAAAATCTTAAGGGCTTGTTACAATTAAAACGTAAATGATACTCGACGGAATGCACCGTATTTATCAAGATAAGAATCGTGTCCCGTGGCACGTGGATAATTTCACCCGGATTAGATCGGCGGTACGCGACTTATCCGGGGGACGTGACCGCAGTTCTAATAAGAACGCTGAGACCGCATATTGAGATATAAATCTTGTAGATTTTTAATCATATCTTACCGAAACTAGTTCATTTTACATAGGTATAACATGCTTTAGTGAAATATCAGACACTGAAGTAATTTTAAGCACTGATATTAGATTTAAGTATACCATTTTTTGTTTATAAAACAGAATTGGTTGAGTTAATCAAAGGCAACATAAGATAATGTTGAAACGCTTCATTTTTGTTTTTCAGAATAATATTATATGATTTGCAAGATAATTTTAAACAATTTTCAACATGTATACTTATTCATTTTTCTTGTCCACGGTTCTATTCATATTATTTTTTTTCAGGTGAGTTAATATAGGTACTGTAGTTCCCAAATTCGTCATAATCCCCGATAAGATTTAATGTATGTTTAATCCTATAAATCGCTATCTCAGCGTATGCGTCGACAGTAAACCCTGCAACCGAATACAATACGATGACAATGAAAAACAATTTATCAAAGCGGCTACATAATACTTCGAAAAATAACAATGCTTAATATTACATAAAAGCTTTATGGTACAATAGTCAAATAAGTTTATTTAGTTAGGTACTTTACAACAACATAATAAGTCTGACCTAGTTATAACTTTACTATGATATTAAGCCGTGGTTCTTACCTATGGACATACCTACGTTACCAACGCGTTGTTGGTCTAGAAGGAAAAGTGACTTTGTTCCACGCGAGTTATGCCTAAACCCTATCGATTGTTATATAATGAACAATTAGGCATGTATATTTAATAACGATTTGAATTTCAAACATCGTCATAAGCTATTAAGATCAGTCCTTACGAACACACGCCCTAATCGTATACGAGAAGGGTGAGTAACATCATTATTCCTTTTAGAATTCCAACTTTAAAGGGTCACGAAGGGGATGCAGCGATGAAACTGGCTGAACAAAACCGTTTATTGAGTTTGGACGGGAAATTTCGACGAGAGAGCTTAAAAAACCCAGCCAATTTACAGGCGAGACCTCTAAAAAGATTATTTCAGCAGCGGGCCGGAGGGGTCGATGTAATTTAACTCGTTTGATGGAAGAAAATCGTATAATGTTCTTAATTAAATACAAAAGCTTCGACACTTTGCAATATTACACACGTTGTTCAATACAACATCGCTAAATATTCGACTTGTTTATTATAAAATGTGCCCACAATATTAATGAACGGCTTGTGTACAATGTGTATCACAATTCACACCCACACATCACACCTTAATCACCGATACACTACAACTTAATCATGAATAAAAACAACTTTTTATGTGTACTTTAGGTTACATTTGGTTTCTCAAGAGCAATAAACCGTAATCTATGGTCAAGAACCTAACCTACAATTTAATGATCTTCATAGATAGCATCAACGACCAATTCGCACCAGCATGATAAGTTATTTTATCACATAATATATTACTGACACTTACAATACTGAATATATGTATTTAAGTCAAATGTACCCATTTTAATTAATTAATTTGCAGTAACAATAACTAAAAGTATATACATACATATATACCACCACGAACACATTTTTTACGAAAGTTAATCGCGAGACCATTCGGCGGATGTCAGTCTGCAACATAAAAAGATTTTTTTATCGAATCGAATTGTGAACATAAACCATTATTGTTTCCATTTAAACACCCAAAATTTCATCACAATTGACCCAACCATTTACTTCAATGCCACACACACGAACAGAAGAATTATAATTCTATATATATATGAAAGTATTAAACTATTTTAGTATCAAACTATTTTAGACAGTGTTGACTGAGTGTCAAAACATAAAAAAATCAGATGATGTATATTGTCGTAAGCGTCCATCACTGATAGTGATGACATAAATATGACATTTTGATACAACTTTTCTCAGGGTTTGTATCTAATCTCCTAAACAATCTTGCTACTATATCAATAAAAATAGAAGTGGCCGACCCGTCGCGTAATCAGAATACACGGCGTAAAATTTGGGGGCTGTCGGATTGAAACGATATAAAATTTACCTACTATTCCAATACGTACATATGAAATGTTTTTCGAAAACATTTTCTTACATAACTTAAAGAATTCGAATCTGATAAAAGTGTGATTAATTGTTTTTGTATAAGGATTAACGATCGATAAAAAATTTCTTCAATGGTTTGGACACTATTTAAAAATAAAAAGATTATTGAAATCAATCATCAAAATGTACTTTATCGAGTGAAGTACATAAGTTTAATAACTTCGGAAATATAATGAATAAAATTCCCCTAGCGTGGAACATCACATGAGAATTATATCACCTATATTATTATAAATCATTAACATATTCATATTATTATTTTAAATATGGGAGAGTTTTCTTTCTTACTAGGACGACAACTATATACATAATATGTACGTACATTGGCGACAGTGACCATTGGCAATTACAAAAATCTTTATTTTTTTCTTAACAACTTAAACCATGATTGTAATCACCTGTTAAACAAAGGTAAGTGTGTAGCAGAAGATAACACTCTTTCTAGACACATGATGTTTGTAGATCTGTAGAACACAATTCTCAAGTGTGTGTCTGTGTGTGTGCCAGCGTGTATGTGATTACTCACTTATAGTCACATAAAGTCAGGTAGTTATTTACATATAAAAATTATCTGGTAAAATAATTAAATAACAATATAAGACGGAAAATAATTGAAATAAATAAAAAAAGTTCAAAACAAAAAATGTGACGGCTTTATTCACGATTCCGTTAACTTTCCTCTTAACACCAAAGAAAAACCTCTTGGGCGATCTAATTTATCGGAAAAGTTTTACCAAGATATTAAAGTGCCTACTTTATGCTAAGCACTCAGCGACTCCAAAATTCGTGGTTAAAAGTATAAAGAAGGGATACAGTAGGTATTTGATAATTTATTTAAAAAATGCATATTAGTTAATAGCAGAACAGCATTGGATACTAAACATCCCGAAATACAATTATCAGACCACCTGTCACCGATAGCCTCAGTGACTTTTTATTATTGAATTAAAATAAACGTATTCATTTTTTATCAAGCTCCTTAAAATTACTTAGATAAGATGGAATTATTTTAACCGATATGATGTTATCGAAGCAAATGATTATAATATTATGTTCCATTTCGGTAGTAGACGAATCTATCGAGTACCTATCTAAACCAATTAATGATAGTGACGTCAGGAATCCATAAAATTTTACTGTCTAATAAACCCACTATTTCGAACTCTCCTATCATAAGGTAAACTAGAGTACAAATAATGTAAATTTAATATTTTTACAAGCAACTAATAGATAAGTTACATAATTTCCAACAGCACTTCAATACAAATCAAAACGAATGTATTCTTATATATTATGCTGACTTCTGCTTAAATTAGATTTTTTAATATGCAACGCGCGCCGAATACAGTTAGTCACTTATTATATATTTTTTATTGCGAAATGCTAACGGAAACAATAGGTTGGCAACTAAGTCATTGCCGCTTTTGTCGATAAATTCACTCTACACCTAACCTAGGTATATTTTTAATAGCAAAGACCAGACATTTTACGAATGGGGAATGTCTACACTGTCAGAACGACGGTAAAAGGTCATCCACAAAAATTTGCAATAACTAACTTAATAAAGTTATATTTTTTAACAAAATTTTCTTTCATATTTAAAATCGGCAATGACTTACTTGCCAACCCAATAGGATATATCAAGTGCATAGATTAAGTTATTACATGGCATAAATATTTATGTAGTTCATAATTTCATAACTATCGGGTAATAATAATTACTACTGGCATCGAGGTACCTAACATCAAATGGATATAGAATTAGCAGTATCACGTTTATTATGTCAAATAACCTTTTCCACGATTTATTGCCAAACATAATTAAATGCGACAAGCGGAAGTACAAGTATTACCAAAGAGGTCTTTTATTTAAATGTAGATCAACAGTGACAGTGCCGGCCGCTTTGCGTCACTCTAGCGCCGTAAGAACAGACACGGTTACGTAGATTACCTATTCATTACACCCTGGCCCTATATAGAAAACTGTCCGTATAAGGAATATCGGTATACATAGTGATACGTTGTATTTACGACACAATAATTGCGTAATCAACATCTTCAACGCAGTCAGTTTTACGCGAGATCCTAGGCATTGGAAATCGGAACCAGTTATGTCTTGCAAAGCGGATAAGTCAGGATTAGATAAATTACGTGATGAAATATGGTATACTGCGTTAAAACGGCATTTTAATTGACGATGTCCGGACGCAGTAAATACTGGCTGCGGCTGTCACTGAACAACTTCAATGTCCGTTCCAATGTCCAATGAAAGTGACGCAGTAATTATTTTTTATTGTTTCAGTCATGCAACAGTCGTGATTTGGTAATCACAATACGAACATAATCTACTGTAGGTATTAGGTATTTTTCCCCGATAAACTGTATCAGTTGAATGATATTTGCTAAGTGTTTGAATATTTTAGTATCTAACAATAGAAAGTTTAATTTGGAGAAATCCTACACTTTAAATAGATGCTGCTGCTTAGCTCATTGAAAAAATTATTTACACTTATGAAGACATTTTTGATTCTACCGCTGCATGAGAGCTGATTTAATATCGAGAATAAGAAACGATATTTTTTATATTTTAGGTTGGTATTAATCTATACATTAAGGTTGTGCTTGGCGTAATTTATAATAATTGACATTTATCATCAATATTGGATTTTCATGAATAACAGAATAACAAAATATAATATAAGGCCGACAGTATCACAGGAGTCAGGTCAGTTGAATGTTAGAGAAACGCAGCATCGTGTCGGGTGACGCGCGCGCAGTCGACATCCGACACGTATTGCAAGAAACAAGGAAATAAAATAACTTTGTACTATATAATACAAAACCATCGAGCGACTCACGCACGTAGAGATGTGTACGAAACGAGTTCATCACATTTATCTACCAGTAGTTGCAATGCGTGAAATCCGAAAATACACACTTGGCGACTGATGTCTTTCAAGCGATGATAAGAACAAGGAGATTTCGCAACATACCAGTTACGACAGATTCTCAACAGACCTCTCAGGAAAACACAAAAAACTATAAATTTACTTCGTCTAAATTCGGAAACACTTTATTTACTCCGTAGACTAATAAACTTACATATGTCGCTGTATTTTTGCCATGCGAAGGCCGAACTGGCGCAGGTCGCACAGGTTGCGGAGGCACTTTCAACTGTCTTCGATCAAACGAGGACGCATGGCTGCCATTCCAGCCCCACCGACCAGGACCGTTACTCCC
>DWJN01002691.1:0-14827 GCA_018248895.1 Carystus phorcus
TACAATCAATCTATATTTATACTTAAGGAGTTGGCAGTGGCTGTTTTACCCTTTTCTGTGTAACCTTTGTCTGTGAATGTTTTGACATGTTTTTTTAAATATTTCTAAAGGGAGATAAAGGAACGACTTTGTATTTTATAAAAGCGTTTCTTGAGCGCCACAAAAGATCACTGCTACTGTTCAGTTTAAAGGGTAACAAAACTGGAGCTTGCGTTAATTAATTTTTTAAACTCTTCCAACCGTTATAAAATTGAAAGGTGACGAACGTTCGGATTTTCTTCACGCGATGTTTAATTTCCAGAAGCAATTTGGAGTTTACGAACACGGATTTTGTTATGTAATTATGCCGGAGATTATTCGTCGATAATGTATAAGTAATGCCTGCTTCTGACACGTTCTGAAGTTCAACGGTTTCCCTAAACGATAATCAATATTACTTTTTTCAAGCATATATTTTCTTTGTTTTGTTTAGGAAAATGTTTAATAAAAACGCTGGCTTACTTTGGTTGTATTTTGATTTGAGATTTAAAATTTTCTTCTATTAAACTAGTAATTTATTCGGCTAGCTCAGAGGCATATGCCCATAGTAAAAGTATTATAAAATGTCTCTTATTTAAAATATTTTTATAATTTTTTGAACAACTAATAGATAAGAGTTATATTAAACATGAAACATATGTATATCTTGTGGAAATATACGATTATATAAATCGAAGATATAATTTCCCTGGCGATAAACAAAAATATTAAACTTATCCTCCACAGAGTAGTATTTCAATACATTTAAAAGTAATAAAATGTACAACTATTAAAATTTATTCATGAATTAATCATTATGAATTACCCTTAAGATATAAATTACGTCGCGGATTTATTACAGGTTTTATCAAGCCATAACATTTGGATAAAGTAATAATTAAATAGGTAATCTTGTTAGCTTGATTTAATCTCCTTGATATTAGGGCTTCACGTAATGATTATATCAATATTATCGGCTTCAATTATGGCCCACTACAGGGCACAGGTCCCTCCTCATCACTAAGAAAGCCTCGACTATACCCCACAATGCTGCTCCAATACAGGATAACAGAGGAATTAATAGCCAGCCCTAGTTTCGGTAGTTTTTATGCCACCCGAAGACATTCGACATGGTTTGAAGCTTCGATAACGTTCGGATTCGACGGGTGAACGTGCCCTACGAGGGACGGAAACCGTTCACCCATCCTGCAACGGGTCTTGCCCGCAGTTGCTTAACTCTTTATATTACATAATATATACGCGAGCGGCCAGATTATGAGCACTTGAACTTAACTGATAATGACAATAAAGTCAAAAAAACATTACACTCCAACTTACAATATTTATGCAATGAAGAATTCGCGAGAAATATTTCGAATTTTAATTACTTATTCGTTGACCTATTTTCTGAATCAAATTAATGGAACGTGACGTGGCTTCGTTACTAAAGACTTGAGTTATAGTAGCCGCTAAGTGTATTAAGAGAAAAAAAATCTTGGAAAATATTACTGTTAATTAATTTTATAGGTAAACTTTACTTTGTACGGTTCTGCTAATATTTTTTTAAGTAGTATCAAACTTATGAAGCTTATGAATATTCTGCGTTTTCGAGTAACTACTAGCAATTTATATTGCTGGAAGGAGCTTTGTGTTTCATATAAATAACTTGGAGCCTGTGACGTTTACAAATGAGTTTCATCATTGTCTATTAGATTAGATAAATGAATAATTCTGTATCAATCATCATAAACCTATATTATAAAAGTGATAAATATAAAACTCTTCAAAGGTTGGAATAAATGAGTTTGGATTTATTAAAGTTGGCTTTTATATGTCCGTAAGCTTCCAACAATTAGATGTGGGGCTACGATGAATATAGAGATACGCACTGGATGTTTTGGTCTCTTTGAAGTCCTTAAATAAATATCAAAGATCATTACGTATATTTTTAATAATTTTTATTTAATAAAAAATACCCTATGTCCTTTTTAATACCTCTCAGAATATGTGTATATAATTTCATGATAATTATTTAAGTAGGTGGCGTGAAAGCGTAACAAACAGACTTAAATTTATATTTATACTAATAAGGAATAATACGCGAAGCAAAAACTTTGTACCCCTTTATAATAATAATGCAGTACGGGTGTGGAATTTGGCATAGCTAAAGTTTGTACGTAAAAGGTGTGCAGTAAGATAATTGAATTTATAATACATATTACACATACATTTCTTAATAGGACAAACAACACATTCATTGTTTACGTTCATATTGTCAATGTGAAGTAACGCTTTGACAATTGTATTACGGTTTAATTTCGACTGAAAACCGGGTCGCCAGTACATATAAATTAGAACTAGGTTACGCTAACGTTCTGAAGTCAAACATATTGTATATTATCCTGCTCAATTATACGGGATTTACCAGGGGTTCAAGATTAATTGGCCCGGTAAACGAGCTTTTGACAATAGCCGTTTAACTTAATAGCAAATTATAAATATATTCTGAAGAAATAATAAGACTTATGATAAATTGTACAACATCATAATATGTGAAGGTTTATTGATAAATTTAAAATATAAGACTGAAGATATATTTAAATGGATTCTTAATCTTCAGAGGAGTATTAAAGCTAATGTAATCGAAATAACTAAAAACTTGTCGTGTAAAGCTTTGTCAATAAAAATTTAATCCATTGTGTTTTTTCAGAAATGAACTCAAATACTAAATTTCCTAAACAGTGAACTAAAATACTAAACATTTGTCTTTTTTTAATCCAATTAAAAAAGGAGAAGTTTCACACTTCGACTATATTTTTTGCATGTGTTACTCAATAACTTTTTAATAGTGATATCGATTTTGATAATCCTTTTTATATTCGAAAGCTGGTTCTTATTATGTGTTCCGATTTCAGCAATATCTGACGAGCACATTTACTTAAACACGACTTCGGAAATTGGAATATACCTTTCGGTGTTTGTAATTGGAATTGAGTTGCTTTTTTCTTCGTTGACAAAGCTGTTATCTATCCAATCCAATCCCAAATGAATTCCTAAAACATCGGTCCTTTGCTAGAGCTGCTTAAATCAAAGATACATGATTAAATTGAAAGACAAACCTATTCATCTCGAAATATTTACCTGTTTTCACGGAATAAGAGATACAAATTGAACGAAAGTTCTATTTAAAGATTAAGATTAGGTTATGTTTTGATTGCTCTTGTATAACTACTGTAATAAATGAATTTATTTTGTAGTTAGAAGCGTAATTAAACTAGACCGTTATACCTTAAAATGAATATTAAATGTATGTAATGTTTAAGTAGTGAATGTTAGGATTGTGGGTATTGTATATACGTTTCCCCAATCAAAGCGAGAATGGGTTACTAGTAAGATATATTATTGTGCTTTTGATTTATTGTTTGATAAATTTCATATCAGATAAAGTTATAGCTTTTTTTCGGTTGCTTCTGTAGGCTAATTATGTGTAATTTCCTTATAGAGCCGATGATAAGATAGACGTAGTTTATTGAGAAATTCGGTATAGGGATAGGGTTAGCTTTACTGATTTGTAGATCGATAACTCATTTTAATAACAATTTATTGTAGAATAGTAAAACTAAAATCGTTAGTTCTTAATTTCGAATTTTGTTAAGTGACCTGTAAGTTCCTAAGACGAAATATATAATTAGACTTTCATTACACGAAATAAACTACCTTTTATTTGCGCCATATAGTGAGCATTTTTTTTATATTTAAAGAGCTCTGGTGGGATTCCACAAATTCGATCTATAATAAAATTATTGTAGGTATTCATATTCAACGTCTTAACTTAATAGAAGACGTGCTTCGACTCGAGGTACGGATGCTGGCTTCGAGTCTAAAGCTCAAAACTAGATATAAAGCTCATGGTTATGGATCAAGCCTACTAATGACATACCTTTGTAGGGACTACACACATCTGAACATATGATTGTATGTAATATACGTGTATGCAAGAATGCACTGTGTTGTCAGTCACGGGTTGGTCGGACTAAAGACAGTCGCATATTGTACGGTCTTTAATATCAATAAATAACGTGGAAGCTACATATTATATGCGTTTATATTCCGTAACCCGTGCCTCAACACCTTCAACGAATTAAATTCGAGAGACTCTAGACTTTTAATAACAAAAGACGCTCACGTTACGCAGAATTAAGGTCGTATTCCATAAGGATCACATTTCCAACAAAGAGAGCGATAATTTAATTCTAATACGGGTATGTTTTAGGAAAATTAGAAGTGATTGTTTAAAAGTAATACAGCACAGATTTTGATGCTAGTCCCCAGGTATCGTAATTCTCCAAGGATCGCTAACTTTGTAAATGGTTTCGATAAATAGAAACATCGTCAGAAAACCCTTCATTTTCTTAACGGTGTGTGAAGTCTCTTATTATCAGAAGAAATCCAAATTGAACAGTCAAAAAAGTACGAATTGTAATGTACGATTGTTGAAATTGAACCTAATTTCCTTATCGCAGATCAAAAACTAATTACAAAACTAACCATATCCCTGCTCTTTCTATATTAATGAAATATTATTTAGTAAAGTATAATTTTGTTTCCAGATCGCCTACATATTGTTCCTACTGATGTTTACTTATACAGTATTAGTCAAGATGGACCTAACGCCGTCTTGGCCGGAGATATACTCCATTTGTTATATAATAACGTTCTTATGTGAGAAGTTAAGGGAAATCATTACGTCCGAACCTGTTGCTATTAGGTGAGTGAACCTCCATTTATCTTGTTTATTTATGATACTCACAGATTCTTGCTCGCTCTGAAGGGAAAATGATTTCTTTAATAATATATCATCTAAGGGGCTCTATTCATGCTCGGGTCGAAGTCAGCCGTGGTTGCAGTAAATTAGCAACTCGCATTGCAACTTGTTTCTACTCATGTGGATCGTTAAAAACTTCGTGTGTAATTTTCGGGTTTTTTCACCTGCCACATTGTTTACCATATACGTCTTTTAGAATTAAACGATTATTTTCTAGATGTTTCGATTCTGTCTGTTAGTGACAAAAAACCATGCTACATCATGTTGTACACAGTTCATCTACCTTAATAACCATTTGCAATCTATTAGCAATGACGAAAACTGATACATGTTGAAAATGAAATAAAAGTTGAAACAATGGTGTCATTAGTATTACAACTTTTATGTTACCACCTATCACCGCCAGTACCCGTGAAAGTGCCACGAAAAGCTTAGAAAGATTAAATTCACTCCGTACGAATAAATAAAAAGGAAGAAAATAAAATTACAAAAACTGCGTATTGCGTTTTGTATTCGAGGCTAGATCGTCCAGTCATTAAAGCGTAAAATGCGTAGCTTCACCATTTTAAGTATTTGTTCCAAGTGATTGTACTTCATTTTTAAAATCAGCGACTATTTACTTATAAGTTTTATTTATATAAACATCCCGTTCAAATTCCAAAACTTAATAATTGTCACGATTACACTCCAAGGTATGTATTAAGATACTACATTCATTAATTGATTGTCATGCTCCCACAGACATAAGTTCAGTGTATGGGCATGGAATATGTGGAACACGTACGACGCCGGTTTCATCATATTCTTCCTCGTGGGGTTGACGCTGCGGCTCCGCGCGGGGTCCATGGATGTCGGCCGCGTGATATACTGCGTCGACATCATCTACTGGTATCTAAGGATTCTCAATATACTGGGTGTTAATAAGTACTTAGGTAAGCGAGTTCGCCCCGTGTTAGTACCAATATTCCCTTTTGTATCGTTCTTGTTCATATTTTGTACGAGCTTTAGCCCGGGGAAAAGTGGTTTCACAAACTGTAGTATGATATTCTTGCCGTTATCCGTTGAGGATTTGAGGATCAGAATAAAGTGGAAATTATGTTTAATTATTAGTATGAATAAATAAATAAATTTATTTATTTATTAGTATGAATGTGGATGCTGAGTTTAATGTACGTCCCATGAACTACGTATTGGACCGCAACTGTAACACGTCAATCGTAGTCCGTTTGAGATAAATTAGCCTATGGGATATTCCGGACTATAATCTGTTTTATCCAAATTTATTGAGCCGGAATGGTATGACTGGTTACTTTATAATGCGGGCGGGTTTTTTTTAATTAAATTTTATTAGATGTAAAAGAAAAATATGATTAAAAGCGACCAAATAGTTAGGAACAAAGTTTTAAGTCCTAAGATACATCTGTTTTTATTTCTTTCATGTGAATAACCGGGATATTTTCATAAATATCCCTTGTAAATTGTGTAAGTCTAAACTTCTGTATATTTATGACTTAAAAGGTCAATTCAAAAATTAGCATCAAGACCGTGGTTGCTATGTACATATGTATATGTTGTGTATAGTCTTTACCTTGTAAAATAATGAGCTAAAGGGTGTGACGAAACAATTTATCTAAATTGAACGAACATCTACTGCGTGACTACGCCCGCTTTACGAGCTCTTAGGGAATGAGGACAAATTGGGTGGAACATCAAATTAGAGAGGATGTACATCGCTTTGACTGAGGAATGTTAACCAAATATTCTATTTGTAACTTCCTCTGCGTTAAAACGAGGATTTATGAGCTGGGTCTTACGAGAAAACAAACACATTTTTTCAACAACTTACAACTTAATTACAAACACATAGTTTTTCTTATGTAATTTGACTCAGATAAACTTCATGCGTGAAGAAAATAAATACTGTTCGCCTAAATGAAGTTCGTTTAATAGGGTTAAAATTTCAAATATTTTAGACCTTTAATCATCGTGATAGTTTCCACGTATTTAAACTATTAATACTCAAAAAAATAACAGTTGCAATACAGCTACACTCAAATATTGTCGACTATATAATTGTAAAACCTTAAGGTCTATTCAAATATTCAAAACGGTATCGACCATTTTCAGTTTCTAATAATAACTTTGCAAATCTATTCACCCAGAAAGTACTTGACCAATGTTAAGTCCTCACTGATGCTTGTTCCAGGTCCTCTAGTCACGATGATGGGTAAGATGGTTAAGAATATGATATACTTCGTGGTGCTATTATTGGTTGTACTAATGTCGTTCGGAGTTGCGAGACAAGCAATATTATATCCGGATAAAGAAGCCAGTTGGTATTTAATAAGAGAAGTAAGTAGTAGGGAACATGTCGATCTTATAACTGTTTAACATGCCTGCTCATCGATATTATCATCATCACCATTATCTCTTTCGTCTCTATCATCATATTGTGCTATTAAAATGTATGTCCCTCGCAAATTTTTCTTTATTACCAAAGTAAGCGTTACTTAATTTCTAAAATATATATAAATCTTCGGACGGTTTCAAAGTGTTTTGTAATCATTGTTGGACTTTCCAAACAATTAAATTACTTTAATGATGGAATTTTCAAATTAATCGTTTCTTTACTAACAATATCGCAAAATCATTCCGTCCGTACATCTACTAACTTTTGCAGGTATTCTTCCAACCGTACTTCATGTTATACGGCGAAGTGTTTGCTGAGCAGATGGCGCCTCCTTGTGGCATCCCTGGTTTCGAGGAATGCCGCGTGGGGCACTGGGTGCCCCCCGTTGTCATGAGCGTTTACCTTCTCATAGCGAACATCTTACTCGTCAATCTCCTTATCGCGGTCTTCAATAACATCTTCATCGAAGTGAACGGCGTGTCGCATCAGGTTTGCGACTAGCTTAGTCGCATTGTCGTAGTCGATGTCGTCATGTTTTTTTTAGTTAGCCTGTTGCGAGATTTGATTCAGTTTGTTTAGTTCAGTTTGTTCAATAGTTCGAAGCGCTGTAATTATTACAATATTGGTAGATAATATCTTAGTTTCGCTTTTATTGATGACTATATTTATTGTAGAAGACAGTTACGTAGTTCTTGTGTTATTTAGATACTTCGTCGTATTCTGTTGTAGACAATTGTTATTTTATCACCGTAGTTAAAAATTTATGAATGAAAAAACATGACTCGGTATGTTTTACTGTATAAAAAAGGCAAAACGCTTAGTCATGGAAAATTATTATGGCGTTCACTAACCTTTATAAACGAAAGGTTCATCTATTTTTAAAAATAAGTAACTTTTCTATTCAAAGTTGACATACGGGTTGGTCATATTACTTCGATAATAAAATTTTCATCAGTACTACAGTTATTCCTTTTAATTTCCTTTCGTTATTTCAAGTGATTATAGTGTTCGCACTGATTTTTATTTCATTTTAAACAAGTCCCATTTACACTGCAAAAGTTTTCTTATCATTTTATTTTATCCTAAGCTATATTATGTTTAGTTTAATTTTGTTTTTATTCTTATTTGACCCACCGTTGTCCGTAGGTATTCTTCCAACCGTACTTCATGTTGTACGGCGAGGTGTTCGCGCCTGATATCGATCCCCCTTGCGGGACCGGTTTAGGCGAGTCCAAGTGCGTCACAGGCAGGTGGATCACACCAATCGCGATGACTATATACCTCCTCGTCGCCAACATCCTGCTCATAAATCTCCTCATCGCTGTTTTTAATAATATATTTAACGAAGTCAATGAAGTCTCGCATCAGGTTTTTCTTTTTTTATTTTGGCTTTATTTATTTTATCGTTCGCTTTTGAATCTTTTATGTTTTTTACCCAAGGTTGGTTTAAAGAATGATATATAAAAATGTTTCTATTTATTGATGTAGAGTGTAGAATATACATGAAATTTTGAATAATGATTGTCAGTCGCGATAAAAGTACCTAAAACTACCAATGATATAATGAAACGGTTCGATAAGAAACATTCAAGATTTGTAGTACATAAATGATGTCCAGTATATTAATAAGTAGGTTCAAAAGCGAACATTCGCATGATGCTTTTTTGTATTTGTTTATGTCAATGTTTGTATATATGAACAGTTGCAATCTATCAATCAAAATACAGATTGATAAATATTATTTTTAAATGATGATGTTACGATTTTCAAGGCAATTTTTGATAATTATTTATTTTTATAAAGTTATTGAAGTTTAACTATTTTTTGAAAAGGTTGAAGTTTAACTATTTTTTGAAAAAAAATAATATTATCGTACATATGCATATCATATGTAACAATCCATATTAACTTTCAAATCCTGTAATACCAGGTATGGATGTTCCAAAGATTCACAGTAGTGATGGAATATGAACAAAAGCCAGTATTGCCTCCACCGTTAATAATATTTTGCCATTTATACGCAACTTGCAAATGGGTGACGAGAAATGTGTCACACAAAAGATTCCAATATGACAATGGCTTGAAACTCTTTTTGGAGAAAGAGGATATGGAGAGACTCTATGACTTCGAAGAAGAATGTGTAGAGGGATATTTTAGGGAGCAAGTAAGTACAGTAAATAAAATTTATCATTGATATTTTCTAAACTTTTTAGTTTAATTTCGAATTCAATGTTAGCTTTGATATATTTAAAGTCGAACATTTTATTCCAGGAAGTAAAGTTATCTAATTCAATAGAAGAGAGAGTCAGAAATACCACAGATAGAGTAGAACATATCACGACCAAAATGGAAGACTTAAATCAGAAAGCTATTTGCCAAATACAATCTGTACAGGTAAAGTCATACCTTAAATCAAAGTTTGGCAACAATGTCCTCTTACTTCTATCCATAAGTATTAACAATTTTACAAATCTAATTATTAATAATCTTCAAAACTTTATTCCAGAGTGTAGAATTTAGGTTAAGGAAGTTAGAAGATGTAGCAGAACAAACAATGAACCATCTCGCGGTTATACACCGTTTCATGGCAACTCATCCATCGTTGGTGAACCGAGGCTCGACTGACACGCTAGGTCCTCCGCCGCCAACGTTTCAAGCGGGCGGATCCCGTCTAAGGACCGCTAGTGATAGGTCTGAGGTAATAGCGCTCGTCATATTAGACAACTTCAGAGATTCTTATCAGTATTAGTCAGCATTGAATTTCGTATGTCATAACATTGTGAAAATAAAGGTTTCATGTTGTTAGAATAAAAGATGAAAAATTGTTTTTTCACAGACATTTCACACACAATAATTAAAGCGTTATTGATCGACAGTATTAAATAAAGTGTTAATAGAATAAACTATTAGAGTTGTAAGGATTTATAAATAGAAAAAGGTGTCAAATTGCTAGCACCCTGTGAACAGTTTAACATTTCATATTGGACCTACATATATGCTTTGAAATTCCTATTTAATGCAGCATTTTTCTTTGCTATTTTAGCATGTCGTTAACTCCATGTGTATTGTTTTAGATTACTGTTACATATTGTGTTCATTCAATGTGTTGTGGTGTGACGTATCATCAGAATTTTCCTACATTTCGAAAATATTTCTTTTCATTCAATTACGCGGCACTTGAAAAAATAAAAACGAAATAATATTTTATTCAGTTCATAGTAATGAATTGAAAAATCATTTATAAAAGGATTTTAAAAATAAATTCTGATGTGTCGTTTCTGCTTTTTGCGTATTTTGTATCTTGACGTCATTCGGAGATATTAACTACAAAATCTGTTACTCAAGAACGAAAGTTTTGCAAATCTTTAAATTTAAGGAAAGACTTCAATGAAAAATACATTATCTTCCAAATATGTATAATTATGTGAGTATGTATCCATTTTGTTACCGTGTTTTTCTAAATCAGTACCGTTAAATGTTATTCTGGTCTAGTGATAGTCAAGATTTTTATAAATCAGCTTTAATAGCAATGTTAACTAACATCATCACCTGATATATTCGTGTTGCTTCTTGTAAAATCCAGATCATCGTCTTAATAATACGTAATTTTATCATTTTTCGTAGGTACTGAACAATCCATGTCTAACATACCTTTTGAATTACTACACTGACATGAAATGATATTTTCAAATACAATAAAATGTTTATTTCCTTTTCTATGTAATGTTGTTTGTCTCTAGTCACCAATTGTTCTCAAATGTGTTTTGATTTAATATATGAATAAAGAGAAAGAAACACACTACCTACTTGAGCTTTAACAAATTTCCCAATTTATTTAGATGGAGATATACATACCACGAGAGATTTTAAAATGTCCGAAATCTTTGAAGCTCTTTCTAAAAGTTATGCTCCGAATGACGTATAAAAGCACCAAGTGCCCATTGGACGTGCCGATAAACGTGGTGCCGCGACAGGTGCTGTCGGACAGCGACACGGGCGCCGCGCGCTTCGTCGTGCGCCCCGTACAGGAGGAGGATGAACAGACTCAGCCCTCCGACGTAAGCACTCTAGTTAGATCTAACTGTGCGGATAGCTGTCCCGATCTACAGGTTCTTCATTTAACTACTATTCTAAAGATTATTTAGTAAATAACCGCATTTTATTATATTGCAAGTTTTTGTTTGATTATTTTGAGACTTTTTGCTTGGGTCACGCCAAGGCGTAGTTTTTGAGCCGCAACTCTTCTTAGTTAAATATTATTTAATAATAAGATATAAATTCATAGAAATCGGGTTCTGCAATTGGTTTTTGTTAAATGAAGAAACAAAAAATGAAGTAAATACGTAAGCTATATAATGTACTCAAACTCTGTACCAATTAAAAACTTCAAAGTTTAAATTTTAATAATTACTTAATTACTTCACACATAAAACTCGATTTGGGCAGTCAGCCGCGTGGTTATCTAAAATATATAACACACGATTGGCTAGTCATAATTTAAATAAAAAAAAATGTATTTTAAAAGGTTAAGCGAAATTTATATATAAAATTAAAAGTGCAAAGTACCCTAGATATGCCGCTTGGTGTCGCGTGAGACAGCACCATTTATGTGTTACATTTACGCTTTTTTCCAAATTATTAAATTACCTATTGCATATAAATTACATCCAATAAAAGCTTTTTGTCTTTTGTAAATTGCAAAGAATAATTTCATGCTGTGTTGTCTCTATATTTTAAATCACTACATTTGCACCTAATTATATATTTTGATATCGTTTTTTTAATATTATATCAATTTTACTAGCGCTTTACAAAGGTTTTGTTCTATTATAGTGTGTTTATTGATTCACTGTTTTTCCTTTAGCTTCAGAAGTTTAACGCGTTTGTCTTTGAAGCATGTTTTTCTGTATTGAAGATTTTTGTCCTTCACTTCCATTGATTTTTGTAACATAGCGTTTTATAACGTAACAATTGACCTACGTATGAAAATAAAATTTTAGTAATTAATTTGTTTTACAGTAGTGTACTGAAAAAAATATCATTATCTAAACTACTATGCCAATCCTTTAGGATGAACTTCCTCAGTCAGGCCCAGAAGTAGGTGTAGAAAAGGAGCCAGATGCCGATTCCATATCGACTTCATCAGCAGGCAGTGTGGCGGGGCCTGATATAACTGTGATAAAACCACCAGCACCTGTAACACCGGCGCGACAAAGATCATCAGATAGCAATAGAACTGAACCAAGTGACGAGAAGAAAGGTAATATGCCCAAGAAAAAAGTCAATTACATAATATTGATTACTTAAGTAAAACTGACCACTTTAAGCAAATATTTTTTCAGTGGTTTCATGCTTGAGATGGCACGTTGAGGCATTGGTTCCAATTGTTATCATTAGATAAGAGTCCTTAGGCCATATCGTAGGTCATTGAGTAGCTTAAAAACGTCGAGCAATATACATTACGATAGAGGCATGATGAATTACTTTCTAGGTCTCCATAATTATGAGAGACCTGTGCTCTGTAAGAGGCAATTAATATGTTCAAGCCAAGACCAATAAACATTTGACTCCATCAAGCATAGCTCAAATTTATGACAAGATTCACTTTTTTAACCACTATAAAACGACCTTCATGAAACAGAACAATAAGTAACCTGTCGTTACTTTTGCATACAGCTCCATCTACAACAGACGATGCGTTCTTGCCGGAAATGCGTGATGTGCCTTCTGATGTACATAGTTTACGTCCGCGGACTACTTCTGCAGGAACGAGGCGCACAGCCAACACCAGGCGGTAAGTACCAATCTGAAACGGTTAGATTCTGTTATAAATATTGATAACATTTAAGGTAGAAATTCCTACTGAGTTTGTGAAAATAACAAAATGAAAATAACGTCAATAATTGAACTATATCTAAATTTATAAGTTAAAGAGTATGAAATTCGATCAGAAAAAGTTATCATTATATTAAATTTTTTCAAGTAGTCCAACTTGGTCAAATGGAAATTCTAGATTGTAAATTTAGAATATTTAGAGAAAATAATCTTAGCAGCAAAGCATAGGAATAATTTAAGAACACAAGTTTATTGCTAGATTCACGGTGTCATTCATGGTTGTTTTGTTTAAAGCATGAAAGCCGTTTAATTTGTTTTATCATCACCTTTGAAGGCGTTCATGGTTCCCATCGTACACTGAATTGGCGATAATCGTTAGCGATAATCAAAAACTTTCATCGCCATAATTGTTTTAATTTTTATTTTTGTTACTTTCTTGCATCTGTTAGGAGACGATTGTGGAAACAGTAAGTCAAATAGACGTTTCGCGAATGGCTTCGCTTGTAAATAGCTGCGTAGTTAGATTTAGTGCATATGATTATATCAATGTATATCAACATTTCACGAGTTTATTTTAAGTAGCTTCCACACATGCTCACCTACTTAAGATATTGAATTTTTAATACATTAACAAAATACTGCACTTGTAATTTCTGGTCACTCACACAAGCAACGACTGGCTCGTTTTTTGTCCGTTCCACGAAATCACATTAACAGTTGTACCGTTGTGTAATTAACGCATATAATATCATAAATTATTCTTCAAAAAGTATTTAAAATGTATCTTTAAAGCAAAATTGCCTTGATTTTCAAGTATATTTTTAAATCATGTATTACTAATCTCTACTTTAACACCATCTATTTTAACTCCACTGTATCGAAAGTCGTTTTATTCTCTATTAAATAGTAATTCTATCAAAATTCTTCTATCCGTCTGTCAGTACTTTGGATTGTAATATTTATATAGTCAGTTATATTTATTTTAGTATTTTGATGAAGATACAAAGTTTTTGAAAGGTAAGAAGATCTATAATTATTTTTATTGGAATAAGTTGATTTCCGTCTAAAAATAGTTTCATTACTTTATTACATAATGATATTTAACCATTATCAAAATAATATTACACCTGGATGATCATTCCTGTTACAATAATAAAGGATCGTCCGTACAAACAAAGTATTTACCAGGAAATAAAACACGATACCTAGTAGAGACAAGTTCACTTAAAGTAACATTGAAACCCAATGTATATTATATTAAAAATCGTGTGAGTACAAGTGTGCCTACTGACTCTAGTGATTCAAAAAAAAATACATTCACGTTCTGTTAATGAATCGATGATACTATTGCCACAATGCGGCGCACGTCCTCATTAGGCAACTATTTACGTAAAATGTTCAATAAAGATCAATCGCAGTTTACTATTCAGAAATGAAACACGTATACTAACTATGCACTACATGGGATTGAACAACTTAAAGATAGTTATGGAAAGAATATAAATTATATTCTGTATTTTTTGCAAAATTATCAGTTTCAGAGATACTGTGGGAAAACTATTCGTTTTCTTCCCAAAATTTACTAGCTTGTCTTTTGACGTAGTAAAATTGATTTAAACATTTAAAAATATCTAGAATTCGCTAGCATAAAATAATAATAATAATAATAATAATAAATAACACCACACACTCATAGCCCCACACTAGGATACCCTGTGTCGTGGGTGCCATGGACAACA